>APFE031015669.1:29789-53323 GCA_000404065.3 Pinus taeda
TATAACAAAATTTTAAAATTTATTTGTTAATTTGCTCAATATTGTTCTATTTGCACATCATTTTCAGTTTTAATAACATAAGATTAAAGAATGTTTGAGATTGAGTATTTCGATTATTTTATTTTCAGCGAGTATAGCTTCTTAGTAATCCATATCTTAATTTTTTTTAAGAATAAAAAAATTAAATCATTCTGATGTTGAAATATAAAATATATACTTTATAGACTATGTTTCCTTACTATAAATTTAACCAAATCTGAAATTTTTATGTTACCATATAAAAACCTTGAACAACTTCCTTAGCATAAAATAATAATAACGATAACGGATGAAATTCCATTTTATCATGAAGAATTAAATATAGGAATCATGTTGCAGAAATCTAAAACTAAAATTACTTAAAAGAAGTGATGACTGCCACATATCTCATGCTAAATTGGACTAATTGTGAAGAAGATTTTACCAAATAAAGACATTGCTTACAAGTGGTTCTGGAGGTTCCTCTTAATGATAAAGTAACATTAAAAGATTGAAAGGCAACATCATGATCCCTATGTCATGGATGTTAATTATTCCGTTCACTTTCATATCAGCAAAAATATCAAAGGTCTTCTTTGTCTTCGAGCATGACCACCTTCAACCGCCTTATTTTAATGGTTTGGTAGTGACGCTTTGGGGACTCATACCGCTAAAGGATCATACTTTTGACACGATCGGCGCAGAGAAAGCTCTTTCAGAAAGAAAAAATATCTCAAATTCCTTGGAATTCCGAGACATACGACATGCGAATCCTTTTTAACACAGACGGATGTCGGTCACACTTCGTTGTCGAACAAATATGTAAAGTGGGTCTCAGTTCTTGTATCCCTACATCCCGACGGCTACATAGGTACATCACTAAGCTGGAGTATGTATGTGCCGCATATTGCCTTTTTAATGGAATGTATTATGGTTTGGAGAAAGGAATAAATACCTGCAAGTATTTTTCCAGGGCCTTGTGCAGACTTCGTTAACCAATTTTGTCATTTGCACATTTCTTGTTTTTGGGTGGGAGTGTGAGGATTTTTACACAAGCTGTCCTGTGTCTTCGAAGGCGAAAAGTATCAAAGAACTAGAAGTTTCTACGGCGTTTCCGTGGCTGTTCAAAACTTTAGAACAATTCAGATCGGTGGAAATTTATACGAATTGAGCGAAGTCTGGCCAGCTTTAGCTGAAGAAGCCATTGGTACACCGTTGTAGGGTTTCTTTTTTCTTCTTTTCGGGTGAGACTGTGATTCTTGGTACAGATTGAGCGGTAATGGCCCCGGTGTCTTTGCCTCCCGGGTTTAGATTCCACCCCACTGATGAAGAACTAGTAGGTTATTATTTGAGAAGGAAAGTTCATTGTTGGAAGATAGAGCTTGACATTATTCCAGAGGTTGATCTCTACAAGTGTGAGCCGTGGGACTTGCCTGGCAAGTTACATCTTCTTGTTCATTGTGAATTGCATTCTAAATCTTTTGTAATTTGAACTGTTTTTGAAGATCTAAATAAATTAGGGTTCATGAGTATTTAGAAAGAAGCTTGAAATTACTGTTAAATGAATCCTCATGCTTTCAGTGTGCTAATTATCTTTTTCTCTTAATAGTTCCTCCTGGTATTTCTTCTGATACGCAGAGAAGTCCTTTTTGCCTGGAAGAGATCTGGAATGGTATTTTTTCAGCCCAAGGGACCGGAAGTATCCAAACGGGTTGAGAACAAACCGAGCGACGGAAGCCGGTTACTGGAAGGCCACTGGAAGAGATCATAAAGTTCGTTCTCAGATGCGTGCAATTGGAATGAAGAAAACGCTAGTGTTTTACACAGGGCGTGCACCTCATGGTACTCGCACAGGCTGGGTTATGCATGAATATCGCCTAGACGAGAACGAATTCGAACCCTCGGCTTCGTTGCAGGTACGACGTTATTCTATTAATTGTTTTTTGTCAATTTGTTAGGGATCACCAGGTCCAAAAAATTCTACAACTAAAAATATAATAAATTAGTTATATTCGCCGAGCGGAGTCCGCTTGCAATCAAATTGCTTTTAATTTTTCCATTATGTAGGTTTATGGTCCAGTTACTCCCTGATTGTTTTAAAAAATATACATATTTAAGCCGTATCGGATTATTCATATTTTTTCACTCATTCAATTATATTGGAATTCAAATCTGGAATCCTCGTTGGTTAGATTTTAATAATGATAGATTTGTATGTTACGAGTGTCTCTATTAGAAAATAATTACAAATGAAATTAATTACATAATTAATAACTATTAATGATGAAACTTATTTTTCAAATTTGAAAGTAAAAACTGACAACGAAGGTATCTCTTCAAATTTTCATTGAAATAACATTAAATTTCGTTTTATAATAAGCAAGATTGAAAACTAAAACACCTTTGCTGTATATTTCTTGATCCTAATTTGAATATCTATCTGTATTAATGTAGGTAGGGGTTTTATCTCTAATTTTGCGCGATATATTGTTGTAAGTTTCTTAAAATATGATACCTTATTCTATAAGGTCTTTCCTATTCAAGGGTTGATTTTGACAACATGGAGTTCTTTTTAAGTGCCTTGATTTTTTTGTATTTTTTTTCAATGTTTTTCAGATGTCTAGGGAGGACCAGGAGAATAAGGTATTTTCTATTTCAAAAGGTTGAATTTGGACAATTTAGAGTTCTTTTTAAGTCGTTTGACTTTTTTGAGAAAAATAATATTTTTTTTTTATGTTTTCATATTTATAGGGAGGAAAATAGTATGAGAATGTGTATTAGTTTAGTTTTATTTTCTACTTCAATCGTTGATTTTTGACAATTTGGAGTTATTTTAAAGTGGGTTGATTTTTTTGAGATTTTTTTTTTTTCATATTTATGAGGAAAATAACATGAGAATGTGTATATGTTTAATTTTTCATTACACAAGGGAAAGATGGTGATAAACTTAATCCAACTAATTGGACCATCTATTTGGCAGGATAGGTTATAATATTTCAAGTAAATCTGACTTGTAATACACAATCATAGATACTATTTATTGTGCTTCATGCTTTAATAACCCATAGTGTTACTTATGGTATCTTGGTATTCTAATGTTTGTTACAATCAATGTGATTTATGCAATAACCAATTAATTTGGATAAAAGGACCTCTAAAAAGAGTCTACTGGAGGTTTTGTTGTTGATGAGACATATTACTTCTCTTATTGATAATTTCAATTGTGTATATTACCTACCATAATTATCACATGTATTTGATGCATATGAAACCTAAATAAATTGTTTTACTCATTATAAGTGCGATCTTCATGTCAAGGGTAGTGCCGCTACATCAATCTGCAACTGGAAAAGCGAAGTTGCATGATCAAATGTGGGGGAAAGTGGAATTGAAGGAGAGGTAGTCACCACGTGTGTAGTAGACTAGCTGCTTGTGTGAAGAGATACTATGGGTTGAGCGTAGTGTTGCAAAAGGATTTATCATTAGTATACACAAAAAAGACACAAGAAATAGGTGAAATAAAAGATAAAGGATATCTAAGAGTACTTGAATTCATAAGTCATCGTGATTGAGAGTTTTGATAATTATATATCATGTTTTGGGGGTTATGGATAAGCCATTCATAAGGAAAAGTGCATGTGTATCTAAAAGGCTACGATGATTATGGAAAAGGAGAAAGAATCACACTAAAGATATGTTTGTAGGGTTTATGACATATCATGTTGTTCTAGTGAAAGCAAATGATGTTGGATGGTCGGGTCAAAGTATCGATTTGGAAACACTAGTGGTATGGCGAGAGAGAGGTAGTGTAGCTAGATGGAAAAGGGAACATAAATTGAGTCAATGGTGTCGAGGAATAGTGAAGGAGCTAACATGTGACTGACAACAGCAGTAGTGCATGAACACCATAGATGTTTTTAGTCAAAGCTAAAAATTCTAGCATAGGTAGGTTATGTTCCCTAAGGATGCTTAAAGACCTATTGTTTATGTACACATGTAGTTTCGTATCAATGATGTCGGAAGTTGTGTAATCAACCACTCGAATAGGATTGAGGGTTGTATATGTACTTATATGCAAGTTTTAGGTTATTTCATTGTCAAAATTGGTATTTAGGCATATATGTTGTAGGCCAGTAGTGCATGGAATTACAGATGATAAAGTTTTGTAATGTATCATGTGAGTAGCTAAGTCATGGAGGTTTTATATAATTGATGCCTTCAATTTGAACTATACATTTTCGTAACTTTATTAGAATATGAATTATTTGTAGATTAGAGTATTGAATGAAAGAAACATAGTAAGGTAGAATTGATTATTAATTTGTGTTATGATACACTTCAATTACAAATGATACACCTTGATGTGTTGTATTATATCTAACATAATATCTCATATAAATAGGAGATAAAATATGGATTTGTCATTTTATATTCTCTTTGTAGTAATGGTACAAGGGATGTTTCCCTCTATTATTCACATGTTTAGCTCACAAAATATATAAGTTATAGTGCATAATTCCATGTAAGTATTAAATATATTGACACTAACTATAGCATTGATTATGCAAAAGATAGAAACTATTAGGGCTACATACCATATAACTAAAAGAAAACATGGAAAACTATTAGACAAAAGAAGAAAATGGAATTCGGCTAAGCACTTAGTACGAGGAAAGCTACGTAATTAAAATATACAATAAAATGAAGACAAAAAAAATAAACCCATACAATAAAATGGAAACAAAAACATAAACCCATGAAATATGGAAAAAATCATTGTAATTTTTGGAAAGAAAACAAAGGAATAGTACGAGTTAGAATAACATTCTCATTTAACATCATACAGGAAAATGATGATAGTTTATATTTAAAGCTTTACGAAGAGAAGATATCTCTTCGCTATGGTGAAATAAGTAAGAAGATAGATAAATTATAAAATAACTCTATGGGATATCTTATATCTATATCTATAATCTATATTAATCTATATCTATATCTATATCTATATAATATATATAATATATATAATATATATATATATATATATATATATATATAATAAATAAGAACAATTAAATATAAATTTAAGTTATTATAGTAGAAAAAATTCAATGCAAGTAATACATCTCTTATGTAGAGGAGTAATTATATATATCTATGCCTATATAGTTATGATGTAGCAAAGAACAATTATCATCAACATCGATTTCGAGTAGAAACAATTATCATAGAGAATAATCTGAATTATAGAATGATTGTTATGGACGTAATTAAAATATACAAAATATGTGGCTATCTTAATAGATGAAATATACATAAAAGGTCACACATATAAATAATGTAAAGACTTATAATTATCAAAAAGTAGCAAGGATGCAATTATGGTAAACAAATCATTGTATGTAAACCCAACAATAATGATTGTTATAGTTAAGGCCCAAGGCTGAGATACTCATTCACAATACATTTTAATATAAAATAGAGTCAAACCTAGTAGGGTTGGATTTAAACAACAAGAAAGAAACCACATGAACCTAGTAGGGTTGGATTTAAACAACAAGAAAGAAACCACATAAACTTTGAAAAAGAGTTCTAATAACCCTAGTTGACTTCCATAAACTGCGCATTCAAAATAACCAAACACGATAGGTAAGTGCTATAGAAGGCCAATCTGTAGGAAATGGATGTCTTAATCAAAGTGTTGGAAAAATACAACAAAATTTAACCAAGGAGAATGCTCATCTCTTTCCCCAAAACGCCAAGAAAAACATTCTTGGAGAATGGAATCTAGGAATCTAATTGTAGGCTCTAGATATCTAAGACTCTTTGCATCTAGGCATAGTGACACTTAGCCAAAGTGAAGGAATGAAATGAGTTTCAATTTGTAAGAGAAAAGTTTTTGGATGAACCATAGTCCAAACCCACCATTGGATAAAGAGAAATAAATCATAACCATCCATGGTTCATGCATCCCCATATGCCACGTGAAGACAACATGAAGGGTAAATGTGGCATGAAACCACAATGCCAAGTATGATCATAAAAACACTTCACCTATTTAATTCATCTCCCACATTGTTAAGCAAACGGAAGAGACCATAGAATACATGTATACACCTACAGTCTCAATAAAATAATCTATGTGATGATGATAACCAAGGATTTGGAGTGTGTATATATATGTACATAACTATAATTCCAAAGGGTTAAGGTGTCTAAGTAATCAATATCAAAACAAATGTTATGAAGTAAGAGTATAAGTGGCAAACTCTGGTAAGGTGATAAACTATCGATGGTACATAAAAATAGATAGTAATAACTCAGGTCAATACATGTATGAGGAGAACACTAACAAATGTTATGAAGTAAGAGTATAAGTGGCAAACTCTGGTAAGGTGATAAACTATCGATGGTACATAAAAATAGATAGTAATAACTCAGGTCAATACATGTATGAGGAGAACACTTATTTAATAAAGAATGAAAGAATAAATTAAATAAATTTTCGATTGAAAAAGTGGATGCTGAAACCAAACTAACCCTTTTGAAAGTGGATGCAATATACTTAAACCAAACCAACCCTTTGAGAACTGAAACATCACATACCACGATATTAAAGTGGATTATAATTTTCCATTAAGAAAGTGGATGCAATATACTGAAACCAAAGTAACCCTTTGGGAACGAGAAGCACAATATACCATGATATTAAAGTGGATTATAAATTTGAGAACTAGAGGTCAAACATAACATGAAATTAAAGTGGATTATAAATTTAGTCTATAATGATAGTGCCATGTACCATAAATATGTATAGGGATAGGGAAGGAAAATAATATCTCTATAAATTTGAGAACTAGAAGCAAACTAGAAGCCGAACATACCATGAAATTAAAGTGGACTATAAGTTTAAATTATAATGATAGTGCCATGTACCCTAAAGATTTATAGGGATGGGGAAGGAAAATAATATCTCTAATGCAAGTATAGTTATGGCAATGTTATAAGAGAAAAATAAAAGATTTTAGTATGTATTTTGAGGTATGTTACAACTTTTATTAATGGTGATTTTAATAAGAATGGATGAGATTATTTGTGCCATTTAACTTCTGCCAGGATAGAATGTTTTATATTTTTTTGGGACTTCATCAATATTTAATTAATTTATTTATTAATTATAATCACAATTTCTCATATGGGATGACTTATTTACATTGAATTACAAGAGATTTTTTTTTACATCTTTTATTGAAATAATTGAAAATTTTCTATTTTTTGTTATGTAATTTTCCACATCAAAGTCATTTTAGTTAACATTATACTTTTCAACACTATATTAATCATTTTTATCTTTTGCTTCAAAGTCTTCATCTTTCACACCCATTGGCATTATTTTTCTTCATATCTTCATATTGCACATATTGAACTACTTCACATCATCGCCAAAGTCATCATTATCATCCTCCCTATTAATCAAATAAATTTTCTAGTTCCTCTTCGCTCAGGAGTGAAGAGTGTACAAAACAAAAATGTGTGATTGTACAAGAAAACTTGGTATAAGAAATACCATAAATGAACTTAAACACAAAAATAAATATCTATATGTGAGCTATCATCCTTGTATATAACAAACCAAAGTAAACATTTCATGGTTGGAAAATAATGTGTACCAACTTGGAATATAAGTATACCATCTCTACATATAATTATTATCTTACATAAAATTAAGACCTCTTTATACAGTAATACCCCAAGTAAGGATAAACATGTTGGGTAAATGAAAAAGGGAAAATATTTAGTTCTATCTATGGGACTTATTATGGTACGCAAGAAAAAGCCTTCCTAAGAAGATAAAATGAGAAAAAACCAAATGAAAATCCCCATATGAGATAAAATAATGTTTAAAAGGCCTTGGAGTAGAAATTGAAGAATATTCCATAATGATGCATTAAATGACAAGAGAATCAGACCTATGAAAGTTGAAAAAATCCAAAGTAGGAAGTATGAGAAATGTTGTAAAGGGAGGTGAGCGGGAAAAGTAATCTAAATGAAGATGGATAATTTCTCAAGAAAAATATAATAGCTTCTAAAGGCACAAAAATAGAAAATGCTAAAAGTTAACATGCGATTTCTCTTGACAAGTAGGATCTAGCTAGGAGCATGAATTTGGATAAAAATAAAAACCATCAACAATCAAAACACTAATGAGGCTTGCGGACAATAAAATCCCCAAAAATTTCACTAAAATTATAGATGGGAAAAGTAACCCCTAAGCTCAAAAATTCCCTCAAAGCTTCAAACAAGGAACTAAATATATCAGATAGGGCATGTAACATAGGGAAATGTTAAAAATAATGAGCTTCATCCTTTGAAAGAGGCTACATAGAAAGTCCCATATAGGAAATAAAAAACAACTGAGAAAAACAACATAAAATAAGTGTTACTATAGATAGTGATCCATTTAATCAAAGTGCATGGGTCGTTGACCAATTTTGTTCTTAAGAATACTAAAAATAAAGGCTTGATAGATGGATCACTCTAAAAAATGGTTGATGAAACAAAACAGTGAAGCATGAAGAATCACGTAATGAAGCATTGTACACCATCCCTTCCATGGTGCTAAACTAAATGGGAAGAGATGATGACAATGGGTGTCAAGGACAATGGGAAAGGTATGGAGTTATGAGATAATGTTGATGATGATGTTGATATCTATTGTTTTATGGAGAGTGTTTCTCTCTCAACCTACATTTTAGGCACATATAACGATTGTTGTCTAAATCCATATATTACTCGTTTTAGCACTATATTATTCTTCATGATCTAACACTTTTTTATATAATGATTGCAGTCATTGAAGGTTTGGTTTGAAACCTTTTTTTCCATTTAGTATAATTTCGTGGTTAATATCATCATGTATCTTATAAATGTTTTTATTGAAAAAATTGTTACCAAAATATTGTAATTTCATAATCCAATTCATATGTCCACCTATACCATTTTTTTAAGTATAATATTATAAGGAAATATCTTATTAAATTCAATTTCTATACAGATAAGGGAATATGTAAAATTATCGTGTTTAATATGATCAATGTTGACTTTTGATATCACTTCGTTGGAATCTTGATCAAATTACGTAAATGATAACTAAAGCTTAATGGTTAGTTATTCGTAGGTAAGGATCTTCGATGATAAATCCCATATGTGGTTAATGTGTGTTCTCAAGTTCTTTAGAATGTATACTATTTATGGTTTCATTCGATCTTTATGTAAATGTTAATGTGTATTGCCATAATATTTTATGGACATTAATAAATAATATGTTTTATAGTAACTTTTAGGATGGTTATGCTATGATTGTATTTTAGATAAGGAGAAAACCATTGAAAATGTTGATATTAGAGGAAGTTTTAGCCAAAAGGTGGCTTTCCAAGGAAAAACAATAAAAAATAGTTAAAATAATCAAATAAGAGTTATGAATTTTAGAGGAAAATGAGAAAACTACATTTTTTTTACTGTATTTTTTTGTTTAACTCCTTATAGTTTTATTGAAATTCCAAATGTAGACACTTATTGGATGTTGAACTAAATTTAACATTGAATGATTACCCATTATGCATACTTATGAGAAAATCCACATTGATAAAAATTGAATATACATTAAAAATGTGTGTTCAACATGTTTTTATAATGTAACTTGATTTTTTTTTATCAATGTGGGTTTTCCCGGAAGTATGCCTAATGGGTACTCATTGAACGTGGAATTTGATTTCTCATCTAACGAGTGTCTACACTTGAAATTTGTGCAAACCTGTAAGGAAATAAGCCAAAAATACAATTAAAAAAAATAGGTTTTTTTAATTTTTCCTCCAAAATATTTACATGTACCTCTTTTTAAATTTAAAGGATTTTGATTGATCTAATTATTATGTAGATGAAAATTTCGGCCAATCTTTTAGGCTAAAATTTCCTCTAACGAGTTATGAATTTGTTGAGGTCAATGACAACAAAGAAGATCATGACATTCTCATGGGTTCTCAATTCGTTGAGGACAAAGACAAGAAAGAGAAACATGAATTGACATTGTGAAGACATAGAAGCCATGGCGGTGCTGAAGGAAAATTAATTCTTCAGGACTTCATATTAATGGCCATAGGTTTCCTATAACTGCCATCATTAGATTTGGCTTGTGGAATATTTTTAATTTTAGATCTTGATATCGACAATCTTGAATAGTATGATACTGGGAAGATCCCTATGAAATAGAGAAGAATGGTTTGATAGGTCTCATAATGGAGGAAAATGGATACACATTGGTACTAATTCCAATTTCCAAACATTAATGACATAGTATGGAACCTTGTGTTTTTATCTCTTCATTTATTGTGGTGTAATATGTATCTAGATCTGATAGATGGATTGAATTTCTTTCCAGTTGTGGCTTTTTAGAACAACCATGAGGTTTTGTGATGCATTTCTAAACCATGGGATATGATATGTCGAGAATCCTACCAAGCTTATAGATCTATGTGACATGGTAGTGCTTTCCATAGATTTTCCCATGGTGATTGGGGAATTGACCAAAATTCATTGGAGGAGGTCATGTTGTGAGGGTAAGCAAGCTACCCAAAAAGAAGCTCAAAGAGCTAACATATGATTGTACAATATGAGAGAAACCATCACAGAGATGTTTTTATTCAAGACGACTATGTTTGCAAGTAGAATTTCTTGTTGATCCATAGTTAGCCATTGCTCAATAAATGGGAAAAGCTAAGAGGCTAAGAAATTTAAAGCAACAACTAGATATGTATGAATCTTTTTCCAAAAATTTAGAAACCAAAAGGCAAAATAATTCCTTCGAATTGAAATGCATAAAAGAATCTGTAGATGATAATATTATTCCCCTTGTTGCGGATGCAAAGTCAAACAAAGAGGCCTAGCACACTCTTTAGAGGAATTTTGGTGTAAGGGGGAGTAATCCACAAGATACAAATTTTGGTGAATCCCACTATGCTCAGTCAGAAGTGGAGGATGACTACGAAGAATTTGCAGAAGAAGCAGAGAAGAAGAAGTAGAGAAGGATCACATAGATGCTTGTGAATCCCATTATTCACAAGCATAAGTGGATGCATATTTGGTGAATCGAGCAACAAAAATTGTTGATGACAATGAAGCTACCATTAAACCAACCATTGTTATGTTGAATCAAACAAGTCAATTGGTTCATGTTAAATTTGATGAAAACTTGTTACCTCATGATGAATGGTTGCAAATGATGTAACAAAAATTTGATATCGACGTGACACTTTTTTGTGAGAGAATCCCACATGAGGCTACAAACGAAGTGGAAGTAAACCTATTTGAAGTAGCTAAAGTGACAAAGGTAGAGAAAAACATACAAGGAGAGAAAGATCCCATTGCAGAGGAAAAATAACAGAACTAACATGGTTCTGCAAATGTTTTTAATCATATCATTGATTTCCAATGTGCAAGTAAACAAGACGATTATGAAGAAGAGTTAAAATTCTCTAAAACATGACTTGCAACACCATGTCTTAGTAAAGTATGTATAGAAGTTTTAGAAATGAATTTTGAAGACAATGTAGATGATAAAAGCATTCATGATGTATTCATGTTTTGTAGTTTTTAAGAGAAAAAATTTATTCTCATCTTATTTTGCAGCAAATTGATGTTCAAAAACTTGATGATGGAGATCACACTAAGAAAGATTACATGTGGTAGCAGTCCACATACAAACAATTTTTTGAAGAGATAGATGATATGCATGGATAACATGGACAACTTGAAACAATGGAAGACCTCTACTAACAAATGAAAAACTAAAGTTTGGAACCTACATTGAAAAGACAAAGATGAATCAATTTATATGATATAAGACATGGAAGAAAAGAAAAAGAAAAAGAAATCCAGCTATGTCAATTTTTTTTTTAAATTGTAAACCTAGTTGAGACTCAAAGCAACATACATATCTTAGTTTAAATTTTTATGTGGTTGTAATTAAGGGAGAGTGTTGTAGATTCTAATTCCAACCACGTGCAATCACAGTCAGTCATAATTAGTTGAGTTCAGTCCAATTTGATTGAATTGTGGTTAAGTCTCATTGTAATCATTTATTATTAATGTCTCCAATAAATTTTATTTAGCTGTTTCATAATATATAAAAGAGCATTTAACTCATGTTTTTCATTCCTTAACCTGCTAAACCAACGGTTGGTTGAGGTAACTATCCACGCATAAAGATGGGTTGAATTTCAACTCGCTTGGATGAGAAATAACAAGGATATTGATCAATGAGAACGGGTCCTCCCGGAAATGGTTTACTAGACGTGGTGAGTAGGTCGAAAGAGAGAGAAATAGGTGTGTGAAGAAAATGACACCATAACTTAAGTGTATGGATAGTAACCATGAACGAATAAAAAAACTACTTTTGAGATGTAATCTTTTAATTACATGTAAATCTAGATACGAGATAAAATAATCACCTTTGACTTCTAATTCTCTTTAACTCCACGTAAATGTGCATACTAGTGTCAGGTTAGAGTGATGGGGGCATTAGGGTTTTGTGACTGGATCCAACTAATTTTCCAAATCAAGTTTATAGGGCGATTGTGAGTTAAATTGAATCAAATATCACTTAATAAGTTTTGTTAATAGTCATGGCTTTTAGGCCTGCTTTAGTGAGCCATTGTAAATTAAGCACATGATTTTGGTGAGCCACACGGTATTTCATGAAGCCTATAAATAATCTTGAAATCTGCCATTTTAACGTGCCATGGGTGCGTGGAACAATTCGCAAGTTGAAGCTTCAAAGTTAGTTTTTACCTAATTGGATTTTTCCAAAGATGAAAACTATGCATGACTTAGGTGTGTGTTGTTAATAAAATTTTAGCAAAAAAATCCACTGTGTGTTTTATTATGTTATATTTCCTCAATCACTCTTTTATTATGAACATATGAAACCCATTCTCATTAAAACGGTTACACACTGCAGTTTCAGCAATTATAACTTACACTTTAAATTTATCAAAAATATAATTGACTCACTTTAAAAATAGTTTACTACAATTTTGTGGACTCACAAATGGTAATAGATTTCTCAATCTCATTTTCATTGCAAAAGCTCCACACTACAATATTAGTCATTAATAATCTTAATTCTACCGATTTATCAAAAATCTTAGCCAATGGAATTTCAATCAATAAAACTGTTTCTTTAACAATTTATTATAAATCTTGCGACAATATTTTAAAATGCTTGTTTGTTACAGAATTACTTTACTCTAATTGTACCAAATCGGAGGAATTTTGGAAAACATATTTCTTTTCACCGAGTTGATCGAAACTCTGGGTCGCTCTTTATCTTTCTCCAAACCAGATTGTGATCATCCTGTAATCTGCCAAATCCATGTTAAGGAATAATTTGGCTTTCTACGGGAGAAGAATTTAAATCCGTGGAAAATGTTAAATATATATATATATATTTTTAAATATTAAGGTTAAAACAGTACATAATTATGAAAGATAAATCGTCCTCATAAGCCCTGTGGAATCCACAACATAATTGCATAGGAATCTATAACATGACTACATAAGGTAGAAAATATTTTACATACATACAAGTGAACTGTAGATTATTTACCTGAATAGCTGTATTATTTCATTTCTGAATCAACTTATGCATCGATTAATCTGTGCAAGATCTGAGTAGGTTTAATTGGATGTAAAATCGACAGGATGCTTACGCTCTATGCCGAGTTTTCAAGAAGACCGGGCCAGGGCCAAAGATCGGAGAAGAACATTGCGCAACCGTTGAGAATGATTTGTTATGCGCCACGGGTCATTTGTGTAATGAAAATATGCTTTTATCACTGCAAGAACAATGGGGAGACAACCCATCACCAGTGTCACAAGAGGAGAATCAAAATAATTCAGGGCAACCATCTTTTGAAACTGTAAACGACCTGACTTTAGATGAAGGAGTTTGTAAGAGAAAGCCACAATTACTCTGTTATGATACTGCCAGCAGCAGTGGCCCCTCACTCAATGAGTCAACAAGGCATCCAAAGGTTTGAGAACCAGATTCTTCATATTTAATGCTTTTCGTCAATATGTCCCTCTGTTTGACCTAATCATGATTTATTTTGTGTCGCGTTTTGCAGTTTCAGCACAATGACCCTTCATGTGCACCATTGGAGGATGACAACTTTCCTCATCTTAAAACCTGTCTGAGCATTCCTGATTCTAGAATGGTCAGCAATTATTTACATGGCCAACAAATGAATTCATCTATCGAAGAAGGAGAGATATTTGAACAAATTTATTGGGATGCGCAGACATGTCAAGAGAATAATTATATAAGCCAATTTTTTAATAGTGGTGCTGCAGATACACAGAATAATGGAGATTACCTGCAACTCGATGATTTAGTTTCTGAGTGGAACACAGAAACCGATCATTAGAAAACCGGTATTTCCGTCCGGCCATAATGGGCTTGTGGGTTTTCATTGAATAGCACTTATTCACAATTGGCTCTTTAGTTAGTCTATTTTTATGTTAATTGTAGATTTCGCAGCTCTTTAGTTAGTATATTTTTATTTTAATTATAGATTTCGCAAATGTGACGGACAAGGGAGAAGGTAATTATTTGACTTCCCTTTTGTCTCATTTGAAATATTTTGAAGTCTACACTCAAATTAGACTCAGATCATCATAATATATAATTCGAGTGATAATGGCATTCTTATCAAAAGTCCAAACAAAGAAATGCAATATTTGTAACTTTGTAATCTGTCTCCATGGTCCAAGTATAGGGTGAACATCTTCTTAATGTTAGTATACAAGTATATCAAATGTGAAACTGGAAACCTCGTGTTCAAATATAGAGACCATATATCTATGGCATTTTTCGTTAGGAAAGTGCGTTTTCTTTTCTGTATGGTATTTACAATGATTTTTTCCATGGAGTAAAAGAATGTTTTATTATATCCTTGCCTCGGTCAGCATCATAAGCTTTCTATGCAAATAGGAATTTAAATTAATTTCTAAATTGTTTAGAGTTGAGAGTGCAGTATAAATATTTTTAATAATACATAGATGGGAAAATTTTTTGAGATTGAATAATTTTTTTTTGGGATGTTTATAGAAGTGGAGATAAAATGTGTGTAGGTTTTTTATATCAGATTAGTTTATTATAATTTATCATATAGATTTTTTTTCCTATAATAAATTATGAATATTATGGTCTACAATCAGTGAGACCAAGGCGATGACGCAGGTATAGAGACGCACATCTCATAAAAGGATACCATGTTCCACTGGCTAAGGATATGTATTATGATGACAGGAGAGTTCAACATACGAACGAAAATTCCCTTAAAGGGCCATTCGTCGCTAAAATGTTGACATGCCAAAATAAAAACAAACCGATACGCATCGAAGGCGTATTTGTGACGCACGAGCCACTTTCCTCTGTGTCACGCACCCGCCCTCTCTATAATTTTTTTCGTCGGGAGCGTGCGGCACTGCCGGGCAAGTTTATTACTTTGCCTATAGACTACGCCTTCCTTCGACGCCCGTTCCACTACCGTTACACGAGCGTTAAACTTATAATCAATTTCTTAAAACCGCAATTGTAATCTTATAATCCGAACCTCTTAATTGTAATTCCGTTCAATTATAAATCACCAAGTGCATATAACATAGACCGAATTAACTGTGTGTATAACCATTCATTAACCGAAATATGAACTGTTCAGCAATATATATAACAGCGCACATAAAACACATAAGAACGCAGAATATATGGGCGGTGCAGTTCACCAAGAGTCTGCCCGCAAGATTTTCATTAAACCGGTTAATAATCTTTTACAATGCGTGTGCAGGCACCATGCCACGGCCACACGATGATATGAATGGAGGCAAGGCCCGTGTACTAACCTCCACGGCCTGCGCAATAATAGAATACAGATTACAATTCATACACCGACTGTTTTACACCAAGACCGGCGTGAACCGTTTACCCGAATTCTAGTTTAAGTGGCAGCGCCGCCCACGGCCTGGCTGCACTGTAATTACCCGAACCTGTATCCCTGAATCGACCCCTTTGTCAGGACGGCGCACTGTTTGTGCTGCTGCGCAAGTCCGAATTCATACACTGTCAGGTTAGCTCGTTCGTCCTGACCTCCGTCCACTTCTTCGTACCACGGTTCTACTAGATCGAACTCGTGAGTAGAGAGGAGTTGCTCGAATGATCGATGCCGAATTGATGCCTCCAATCGGTCTCAAGTTCGTGGTATATATACGAACCCATGTCGAATGGAGAGGGGGTGTCGGTGGTAAAGCCGACCCCCGTTTAGTGTTTGAACACCCGCCTTGCGCCCAGTGTGTATTTGTCGTTTAACCCATCGTTTCGTTTATCTTGGCGGGTCGGCCTTTGTTTGACAAAGCCGACCGACGCCAAGTATAAACTCACATGGCGCCATGCTCCTCTTATTCCGCGCGCTCGTTCGCTTCGTGTCATGTCGCTCCACTGTCCCTACGCTGTCGCTGTCTGCCCGATTGTTGAACGAGCTCGGTTCCTCGGTGCACTTGTTCTTTTGCTGTTGTGTGTGTTGGCCGCCGCCTACGTCGTCGTCCAACTGTCCACTGTTGTGTTTTGCCCGAATTGTCTCAGCCGATGTCATTCGGTCCGGTCGTCGTTTCATGTGAACCGACGTCGGGTAGGAGGGTCGCCCTTCGTGCGCGGAGCGCCCGGTCCCCAGGGCGTTACATCCTCCCCCACCTTATTCCGTTGTCGTCCCGACAACCTCCATACCATTGTGTCCTCTTCAGTCCTCCATGCTAAGTCGCCCTTCCGAACCATAATCCTGTGCATGTTTCGGAAGTATGCATCCCATACTACATCAAGGTCGGTGTAGTGCAACAATCCTTACCTTCCCGACACTCCGAACCTCCAAGTCCACCATGTATGGATACCTGGCCGAGTGTAGACACTCGTTTCATGATCTCCCCGTCACGTTCATGGGAACCCCCATTTCAGGCGTCCGTTGAGACCATCCGACCTGCTCAAGTATCATTACGAGCTCACTGCCTTGAGCAGTCAACAATGAACCCGATCTCTCGTTTTATTTAAAAGGACTGCCAAGGGGGTGAGCCAGGTGGCTCCCCTTCATCCATTCGTTTGACACATCTGCCCGAATCTTCCACCTCCATTAGTGCTCCTCGGTCTTCCATGTACGTATCATTCTCGTCATATCCTTCCATCAATTCCGACTTTCTTGATAAGTCCACGGTGTTGACAGATAACTTCCGTTCAGCGAGTCTTGTTGTCCCATCCAACAACCGCTTGCTCGCCTTCCTTTTGTCGTTCATCTGTATTCCTCCTAACTCAGGAGTTGCCTTAGTCATTCCCATAGTAGGAACACTTACGGGCCTGTCATCCCTCTCTTCGTAGATGAGGAGTTTCTTCAGATGAGGAACCATCACAGTGCTGAATCGTTCCATGAACTCCGTCCCTAGCACTGCTTCGTAATCGTCAATTCGTGCAACGGTGAAATTGACCTCCCTGGACCATTCACCGAGCACTGTTTCTACTCCTTCGGCTATGCCAAGGATGGTTTCCGGAGGAGAGTTTATAGTCTTTACTTGTGCCCCGGCAAGCACAACCTTCAACCCGAGCCTTCTTGTTGTCTCCTCGCTCATAAAATTATGCGAAGCACCGCTATCGATCATGGCTGATACTTCTGTTCCTCCAATTCTCAACCGAACATATTCCAACCCGCTCATCTTCAGTCCTTCTTCCTTGCGTTCTTTGCTCACTTCTGCCTTTGAAGTAGCGCTCGGCCCCTCTTCGTTCGTAGTCTCATCGTGGTGTTCGCAAGTGGAAGAGACTTCTATCACGGCATGTTCCCGGAATTGTGAGGCCTCTTTTTCGATTTCCTTCTTTTGCCTCTTTGCATCCCTGAGTTCGCTCCTCAAGGCCGAGAGATGTTTTTCGAGAATCAAAACTTCTTCCTTTTTCTGATTCAAGGCATGCCTTATGCCTAGCTGCTTGACCTCTGCTTCTAAAACAAGCCCCCTCTTCATGAGTAGGTGAGCTTTCTCCTCATTGTAGTTCGCGGTCCCTTTACTTACTATGACCCGAAGGCTTTTCTCGGTCTGCGCCAATCCTTTGCCACAGCTCGTAAATGCCCCCTTCAGTCTTATCTTTTCCGCAACCACATCCTCTTCAAGTTCTTCAAGGGTGGAGAAACCTAATTTCTCGAAGAGAGGTACCTCGGTACTGACTGCAGAAACCTTTCCGACCTGTTCCATTTCCATAACGGTCCACCTGTTACTGTTCCAACGCCAGTCTCGTAACTAGCTCTGACACCACTTGTCACGCACCCGCCCTCTCTATAATTTTTTTCGTCGGGAGCGTGCGGCACTGCCGGGCAAGTTTATTACTTTGTCTACAGACTACGCCTTCCTTCGACGCCCGTTCCACTACCGTTACACGAGCGTTAAACTTATAATCAATTTCTTAAAACCGCAATTGTAATCTTATAATCCGAACATCTTAATTGTAATTCCGTTCAATTATAAATCACCAAGTGCATATAACATAGACCGAATTAACTGTGTGTATAACCATTCATTAACCGAAATATGAACTGTTCACCAATATATATAACAGTGCACATAAAACACGTAAGAACGCAGAATATATAGGCGGTGCAGCTCACCAAGAGTCTGCCCGCAAGATTTTCATTAAACCGGTTAATAATCTTTTACAATGCGTGTGCCGGCACCATGCCATGGCCACACGATGATATGAATGGAGGCAAGGCCCGTGTACTAACCTCCACGGCCTGCGCAATAATAGAATACAGATTACAATTCATACACCGACTGTTTTACACCAAGACCGGCGTGAACCGTTTACCCGAATTCTGGTTTAAGTGGCAGCGCCGTCCATGGCCTGGCTGCACTGTAATTACCCGAACCTGTATCCCTGAATCGACCCCTTTGTCAGGACGGCGCACTGTTTGTGCTGCTGCGCAAGTCCGAATTCATACACTGTCCGGTTAGCTCGTTCGTCCCGACCTCCGTCCACTTCTTCGTACCACAGTTCTACTACATCGAACTCGTGAGTAGAGAGGAGTTGTTCGAATGATCAATGCCGAATTGATGCCTCCAATCGGTCTCAAGCTCGTGGTATATATACGAACCCATGTCGAATGGAGAGGGGGTGTCGGTGGTAAAGCCGACCCCCATTTAGTGTTTGAAAACCCGCCTTGTGCCCAACCGACGTGTGTATTTGTCGTTTAACCCATCGTTTCGTTTATCTTGGCGGGTCGGCCTTTGTTTGACAACGCCGACCGACGCCAAGTATAAACTCACATGGCGCCATGCTCCTTTTATTCCGCGCGCTCGTTCGCTTCGTGTCATGTCGCTCCACCGTCCCTACGCTGTCGCTGTCTGCCCGATTGTTGAACGAGCTTGGTTCCTCGGTGCACTTGTTCATTTGCTGTTGTGTGTGTTGGCCGCCGCCTACGTCGTCGTCCAACTGTCCACTGTTGTGTTTTGCCCGAACTGTCTCAGCCGATGTCGTTTGGTCCGGTCGTCGTTTCATGTGAACCGACGTCGGGTAGGAGGGTCGCCCTTCGTGTGCGGAGCGCCCGGTCCCCAGGGCGTTCCATCCTCCCCCACCTTATTCCATTGTCGTCCCGACAACCTCCATACCATTGTGTCCTCTTCAGTCCTCCATGCTAAGTCGCCCTTCCGAATCATAATCCTGTGCATGTTTCGAAAGTATGCATCCCATACTACATCAAGGTCGGCGTAGTGCAACAATCCTTGGCTTCCCGACACTTCGAACCTCCAAGTCCACCATGTATGGATACCTGGCCGAGTGTAGGCACTCGTTTCATGATCTCCCCATCACGTTCATGGGAACCCCCATTTCAGGCGTCCGTTGAGACCATCCGACCTGCTCAAGTATCATTACGGGCTCGCTGCCTTGAGCAGTGAACAATGAACCCGATCTCTCGTTTTATTTAAAAGGACTGCCAAGGGGGTGAGCCAGGTGGCTCCCCTTCATCCATCCGTTTGACACATCTGCCCGAATCTTCCACCTCCATTAGTGCTCCTCGGTCTTCCATGTACTTATCATTCTCGTCATATCCTTCCATCAATTCCGACTTTCTTGATAAGTCCACGGTGTTGACAGATAACTTCCGTTCAGCAAGTCTTGTTGTCCCATCCGACAACTGCTTGCTCGCCTTCCTTTTGTCGTTCATCTGTATTCCTCCTAACTTAGGAGTTGCCTTAGTCATTCCCATAGTAGGAACACTTACTGGGCTATCATCCCTCTCTTCGTAGATGAGGAGTTTCTTCAGATGAGGAACCATCACAGCGCTGAATCGTTCCATGAACTCCATCCCCAGCGCTGCTTCGTAATCGTCAATTCGTGCAACGGTGAAATTGACCTCCCTGGACCATTCACCGAGCACTGTTTCTACTCCTTCGGCTATGCCAAGGATGGTTTCCGGAGGAGAGTTTATAGTCTTTACTTGCGCCCCGGCAAGCACAACCTTCAACCCGAGCCTTCTCGCTGTCTCCTCGCTCATAAAATTATGCGAAGCACCGCTATCGATCATGGCCGATACTTCTGTTCCTCCAATTCTCAACCGAACATATTCCAACCCGCTCATCTTCGGTGCTTCTTCCTTGCATTCTTTGCTCACTTCTGCCTTTGAAGTAGCGCTCGGCCCCTCTTTGTTCGCAGTGGAAGAGACTTCTATCACGGCATGTTCCCGGAATTGTGAGGCCTCTTCTTCGATTTCCTTCTTTTGCCTCTTTGCATCCCTGAGTTCGCTCCTCAAGGCCAAGAGATGTTTTTCGAGAATCAAAACTTCTTCCCTTTTCTGATTCAAGGCATGCCTTATGCCTAGCTGCTTGAGCTCTGCTTCTAAAACAAGCCCCCTCTCCATGAGTAGGTGAGCTTTCTCCTCGTTGTAGTTCGCAGTCCCTTTACTTACTATGGCCCGAAGGCTTTTCTCGGTCTGCGCCAATCCTTTGCCACAGCTCGTAAATGCCCCCTTCAGTCTTATCTTTTCCGCAACCACATCCTCTTCAAGTTCTTCAAGGGTGGAGAACCCCAATTTCTCAAAGAGAGGTACCTCGGTATTGATTGTAGAAACCTTTCCGACCTGTTCCATTTCCGTAATGGTCCACCTGTTACTGTTCCAACGCCAGTCTCGTAACTGGCTCTGATACCACTTGTCACGCACCCGCCCTCTCTATAATTTTTTTCGTCGGGAGCGTGCGGCACTGCCGGGCAAGTTTATTACTTTGCCTACAGACTACGCCTTCCTTCGACGCCTGTTCCACTACCGTTACATGAGCGTTAAACTTATAATCAATTTCTTAAAACCGCAATTGTAATCTTATAATCCGAACCTCTTAATTGTAATTCCGTTCAATTATAAATCACCAAGTGCATATAACATAGACCGAATTAACTGTGTGTATAACCATTCATTAACCGAAATATGAACTGTTCAGCAATATATATAACAGCGCACATAAAACACGTAAGAACGCAGAATATATGGGCGGTGCAACTCACCAAGAGTCTGCCCGCAAGATTTTCATTAAACCGGTTAATAATCTTTTACAATGCGTGTACCGGCACCATGCCACGGCCACACGATGATATGAATGGAGGCAAGGCCCGTGTACTAACCTCTAGGGCCTGCGCAATAATAGAATACAGATTACAATTCATACACCGACTGTTTTACACCAAGACCGGCGTGAACCGTTTACCCGAATTCTGGTTTAAGTGGCAGCGCCGCCCACGGCCTGGCTGCACTGTAATTACCCGAACCTGTATCCCTGAATCGACCCCTTTGTCAGGACGGCGCACTGTTTGTGCTGTTGCGCAACTCTGAATTCATACACTGTCCGGTTAGCTCGTTCGTCCCGACCTCCGTCCACTTCTTCATACCACGGTTCTACTAAATCGAACTCGTGAGTAGAGAGGAGTTGTTCAAATGATCGATGCCGAATTGATGCCTCCAATCGGTCTCAAGCTCGTGGTATATATACGAACCCATGTCGAATGGAGAGGGGGTGTCGGTGGTAAAGCCGACCCCCGTTTAGTGTTTGAACACCCGCCTTGCGCCCAACCGACGTGTGTATTTGTCATTTAACCCATCGTTTCGTTTATCTTGGCGGGTCGGCCTTTGTTTGACAAAGCCGACCGACGCCAAGTATAAACTCACATGGCGCCGTGCTCCTTTTATTCCGCGCGCTCGTTCGCTTCGTGTCATGTCGCTCCACCGTCCCTACGCTGTCGCTGTCTGCCCGATTGTTGAACGAGCTCGGTTCCTCGGTGCACTTGTTCGTTCTTTGTTGTGTGTGTTGGCCGCCGCCTACGTCGTCGTCCAACTATCCACTGTTGTGTTTTGCCCGAACTGTCTCAGCCGATGTCGTTCGGTCCGGTCGTCGTTTCATGTGAACGGACGTCGGGTAGGAGGGTCGCCCTTCGTGCGCGGAGCGCCCGGTCCCCAGGGCGTTACACTCTAGCTTTGGAAGGTAAAGCACTGAAGTGGGTGAGTGAATTCTCCTTTTGCTTGTGCTTTTTGCTCGGGAGAGAATATCTATGGGTTGCATTCTGTATAACTTTTAGCTTTTGAGGAGTTTCATGTAACTTCATCATATACATAGATCCTTAGAATTTGTTTCCATTATGGTGGGCTTTCTAAGATGTGTAATTATAAGACATTGATTATGTATATTTGGAAAATATTCCCAACATTTATCGGCTTTCTTCTATGAATTTTAGGAATACGATTATATTTTATATATATGAGTTTTAGGAATACGATTATATTTTATATATTTCTATTTAGTTACTTATTATTTATTTAGCAAACTTAGTCATATTCATAATTGTTTTAATTAGGTCATACTCAAAATTGTTTTAATTAATAATTAGTATTCAATATTTTCGGAGGGTTGGACCCTCTCGAAAGTTCATATATATATATATTAGCATCAATTACAACATGGTTTTATCATGGTTGCGTCATTAGATGTCAATTTTTCAGTTTATCGCTATTTGAATCTGGGTGGGGAGGTTATTAATGAACACTCCCAACCATCCGGCATAACATCGTAGTACTACTATTACTAAATATTATGTGGATAGTCATGTCTATTTCTTATTAGGTTTCTAAAGCTTTAATTTAATTATCAATAATGATGAGGTAGTAGGTAGAAATTTAATGTTTAAAATATTTTTAGTATACAAAAGTCAAAGACGATGACTTATTTTCAAAGTAGTTATATCTTTTTTTTTTGCATTTTAATGAAATTCGTTAATTACAAAAAACTCATATAAAATGAGTTCTATTTCTTTGTCATGTGATAATAATAAACCATGGTGACAACATCTATTTACAAATTAAGAATAATATCCATGATAAAATGACACTGAATCTCCA
>APFE031015669.1:53702-77467 GCA_000404065.3 Pinus taeda
ATATTATAGATATAGAGTATACATAAAGCATATATTTTGAGATACCCTTATTATTTTTTTTACCATATAGAGTGTAATCTACTTTTCAATTGTTCAAGACATTGGTGTACCAAATTAAAAATCTTGACAGTGTTATGAAAAATAACATTGTGACAGAGCATCTGGATCGTTGGGTCTGAGTTATACTACAATCCCACCTATTCTAGGTCAAAGGGAATTCAACCAGCCCTCCAAACAATAACATTCTCAGTCGTTAGGAATACCGTTCACGGCTACATTCTACTCATTTTCTATTCCAACTAATTAGATAAAGTTGTAACTGCCACCAGTTTACAATATGCGGAAAACCATGAGTAGCACTTTCTTTCGTGTAGTCGCAACTTAATGGCACTGAAAATTGATGACGACTAAGCCATATGTATAAGAATGAAAAATGTAAGGCAGCATATTGCAAGGAAGTGCCTTTCAACGCGTTGAACAAAATTTCGCATGATAATGAAAGAAAGAAACGCACCATATTGCAGTGCAAACCCGTTAAAAGGTCCCCCACAAAATTTCAAAAGTTATTCTTGGACATGATGGAAAAATTTAGCTATCAAACTTTATTTTTTTAAAAGTTATTCTCCAACCGGAAGGATGCCTCTACCAGTCAAACTTTATTTTTAAAAGATGACGATATGATTTGAACGAAGAGAGGCTTGGGTATGATTTTACAGAGCAAGACTACGATCTTATCTTAAATAGAAATGTACGCATCTTGAACCCCACCTACCTTTTGATTGTCTGTATATCTGTCAAGGATGAACAGCCTACGTTGATTCAATATCCGAACAATAATTCTACAAAAACTACATCAACAACAAAAGCCAAGTGTATTTGGACTCAATTTCATGACTCAATATCTCAACAACGATTTGGATCTGTTAATATTGGGCTAGTAGAGCTCGTCCGCTTACATTTTGATACCGATGATGTGGATATTTCTGTTAGACATTTTAATTTCGGCCAAATTTCATATTCACACATAAAAGGATAAGCCTTGATAACCATATATGTGTCCACCTCTATTTATAGAAAAGGTGGATAGGTATTAACAAAGTATTAACGAAGTTGTTAATTTCTTCTTGGATATTTGGTTATTGTTTTGCTAAAAAAAATTACTTAATATTGCTGTATTATTACATTTGGGAAAATTTAGTTGTTAATAAATTTCTAATTTTAATGTTTGATGAAAAATTTATGGCACTATTACTCAAAATTGATCATTTTAGTAAATGATCTATATTTTTTTTTCAAGATATGGTGAATCGGTAATTGTCAAGCTTAATCTAGAGGAAACCCAGGATCAAACCTTTTAGGAATGTCTAAGAGACACCCCATTTTGTTTACTAAGATTACTCAGTTACACATAACGCCTAAATGTAAAGTGGAATGTTTAATGATTTTAGATTAGACAGTATAGACAAGCTATAATTTATTTTTTTTTCCATTATTTTTGGATTTTTTTATTTTTATTTTTATTTTCCAAGCTATTATTGTTATAAAATAAGAGGGATATGTGCATAGTGGCATAGTACCTATCATTTTTTATAGTTATTGGTAATAATGAATAAGATAATGTTGGAAAATTGTTTTCCACTTCCTGTGATGGATATTAGGCACGGTTTTTATTTTTAATTTTTTAGACAATAATAATCATTATACAAATGTTATAGAGGAAATCTTATTAAACACTCGAACTATATTTGATTGTGTCAATTTATTCATTGATTTAGCGAGGGGTGGCCAGAATTGTTAATATGCATTGATCAGGTTTATGTGACATTGTTGTTACATTGCTAAAACGTTGCCGCAGAACGAAAAAATATGTGTTTTAAATAACGTGTAAATTAATGTCGTGAATTTTTTAATTAAATTGAATTTGTATATGTGTTTTAAATAATGTGTAAATTAATGTTGTGCATTTTTTAATTAAATTGAATATGTAGTTTCAATTTATTTTGTATATTACACAATGTTTTAAAATATATTAACACTCAAACGAAGTCTTCATTACTTATCAATTTGTCGAAAAAATGTTGAAAGGACTTACATTTAGAGACAAGAGAGTTTTTGTTCATAATAATATTAAGATTTAATTAGTTATTTAATATGCATTAATCCATCCCGCGGAGGGTTGATTGCGTTTATGCGACATTTTGCAAAAACATTCTTTTGGAAAGGGAAAATACCTGTCAAAAAATGTGAAAACTAACATTTCACAATTTGTGTGGGATTGAAGTGTGCAGAAGTAGTGTGTGGCAGGGATAATGTGTGCACAAGTGCAAAGGTGGGTGTATAATGTTTTCTTTCACATATCTCTCGTCCGCATATCTTTTATTTTTGACATTGAAAATTTAATAGCTTTCGAGCCTATCGAGTCAAGTTGTGTAATTAGCTTTAAAATGAAAATTTAAAATCAATTTTAAAATGCCAATTTCTAGCGCAGTGTGAAATAATAGAAAATTAAATTATGACTTATTTACAACCGAAATTAAATTTTGGCAGAGTAGTGTTTTGTGGGGTGAAAGCCTTGGTTAAATGCTTGTTAAAGCAATCATTTAATGTAAGTTGAAATGACTTTTTGTACATGTTGAGAATTCCATTTATTGCAATATGTTGTAACAGAGACTAGCTATGGAGCCCCTTGCACATTCTTGATTTATCTACAACAACTAATCATTACGTAATGCTTCAAAGTAAATGTTAGCAAGCACTAAAAAAATTCCTTATTACGTGTGTGTTGGAAAATTTCCCTAATAAAATGGGTTGAAATCATCAACAAAGCACGGCAAGATAATCAACAAACATACTCAATCAAAATTTCCAAACATTCAAATTATTAAGGTTGGATTTGGAGACATACTCGAAGGTCCTACATTTGATGATTTTCCCTTAGAGTCTAAACCCTTTTCTTCCTCCAAGATGTCAAAACTTGCAAAACAATCACAAAAAGATATACATAATATATAATTCAATGTGCACACATAAGAATATGTTAGATCATCATATATAAATATTTAGATTATCATTCATAAGATAACAACAATATATCATGAAAAAGACCTGAACTTCTTTATTGATTAACAATAGTAAGTACAAGATAGATACAACCTGATCCAGGCCAGAGGAACTTGTGTTTCCTTCCTCTGGATTCATCCAGCCTGAGACACAAATACAACCTCTCCAATATGTGCAAGAAGATGTTAGATAAGAATGATGAACATCTCTATAAAGGAAACCAAGGTTTCCTACAGATTGGCAATGCAAGAGGCACGAGAAAAACATACTTGATCTGGGAGAAGAGTATAATGTCGATATCCTTCTTCTCTTGTTGTAATTAGGCCTACCCAACGGGTGTATATATACCACCTCAAATTGGGTTTTTTAGTTAGGCCATAGGCTCCTATAGGTTGGCTCTTGGTAAAACCTGTAAACCCCATCTTGAAAATAACATACTATTTTATTTTTTCATATTTTAAAAAGTATATGCGGGTATAGTATTATGGGACCCACGTTTGTATGCATTTTTCTATGGGTAGAGTTGCGTATGGATTTGAAATATTTGTTTTTAGTATAAAGTCAAGTCTGCATGTTAAAAGGGACTCCGCAGGGCCATAAAAGAGCATCAGGTCTACACGAGCATTGAATGATGCTATAAAACATGCCCCCCAATATATTAGGTCAGAAGGGGAACATGAAGGCTGAAATATATTAAGTATAGAGAGAAGAGTCATCCACAAACCCAAGAGGAGATCACGAGATTCAATCCCATTGAGTACCTATCAAAGGAGTTAGGAAGAAAAATCATGTCTGAGGTCGGCATAACCATGCTCAAAAGTAGTAAAGCATGTTTGTTGATCAAGCATAAGGTGAATCTAGATTTTATATATAAGTGTACGCAATGAGTTGTAGAATACATAGTTGATCATCAGATCATAGCCATGAAGGAACATAGTGGATCTATGTCTCAATATCACAAATAAAAGAGTGTCTGGTCAAATGATGTTGCATAACTGATCCTCATAAAAGTACCAAGTCATATAGGCAGAATAGTGGTACTGTATAAACTTGAGTGCCAACATATAATATGTTACTGTGAAAGAGTTCAACATATAGAGCTAAGAGGTGTTACTAGCAGAAAACTGAACGAACTCTCAAGTGAACCAAGATAGCGACACAACCCAAGATATTCACTGGCCACAGATGGTACATTTCTATACCATGGGAATGAATGAGTTGAAGTCGACCATGTGAGAAATCATTTGATTACTAGTCATTGATGCATACCGTTAACAAACGTGAGATAACTCACTAATAATGATAATGAGTGTCAAGGTAGGTACAACTTAATAAGTGTGAATTATTGTGTTGAAGTCGAACACTTGAACGAATTTACCAATCAACAAACATTGATGTATTCTCATTGTCGGTAGTGAAGGTGTTTCCCACTGATGAGTGCAAACACTAGGATAATGAAAAATAAAATCTAGACCTTGTACCTAGAGAAATGAGTTGGATTTGATGGGAAAATATCTCTAGAAGTAAGGCATTGAGGCATCCAACATCAACCAGTGTGGGTGTAACCTGCAGACCAATAATGTGGAAGAACTCGAATGAAGAGAGATGAAGTAACCATTTCGTAGTACATTTTTGACGTTCACGAGATGTAGCTAGCACATGACAGAAATCCTCTGAACCAAACAATAATGAAATCTAACACAAATTCGATAAATCTACTAATAGGGTCAAATGGAAATCGAGGTACTACATGAATCCCAATGTGTAAAAATAATGTAAGCTGACGTCAAACACAAGGGAAATGAATCAATCAAAGATCCATAATGTTGATCGATGTTGAGCACAAGGTCACTTATCAATGATGTAAATAGGGCCAAGGTGCAACTCTAGGTCTACTCTTAGAGCAATATGTCGAAGTTGATAAGAGAAGACCTGCTAGTAAGAAGTCAATGGGGACATTCTTAACTAGCACAAGTAAAGGACCATGTCGTTGATGTGATATTGAGAATAACTTGACAAACCAGGTATGGTCGACATAAATGATTGAAGAGACACCACAAAATGGCTAACAACATGTTTACTTCCCTTGAACAAAAGAACAACTTGATGTGACTTTTATGGTAGCATAAAATAATTTTGAAGAAGTTTACAATGAAGGAGACATTAACAAACTTTCCATATAATTGGAAGAGATAACTAGTCGGTGGAGGACTGAATCAAGAACAAGGTTATGGCTTCCCTAAATTCAAACTAAGTCCCATCCCAATGGAGGAAAGACTCATTTTAAGTGCTTTATTCAAGGGTAACATGACTAATTCTTGCTACCATCAAATCATGAAGAAGTTGTCTCATTCTAGCTCTTTTTTTGGATTTTTTTTTTTGTTTTTGTTTTTTCATATTTAAAGGCCGAAAAAAGAATAAAAGAATGCGTCTAGTATAGTGGAGAGAACGAGTTTCAAGTAAAATTTCACTATTTCATAGGATTGGAACATTCCAATGCTCAATGCAAGGTGGCAGATGTTGGTTATCAACCCTCAGTGGATGTTCTCGTCACGGAAAAGGGTGTCAAGTCGCAAAGGCTAATGAGTGCATGGTTTGAACTTGTAGACATGTCATGGTCAAAAGTGGCTTATATATGAGTCAAAATCAAGTAGGATTAAGGAAAAAAGGCAGGTGCAAGTGGTCAATATGCAACTTAATAGTACAACTCAACACATGGGAGCCACTAGTGTATAAAGCCAAAATAATAGCAAAGAAGGAGAATAATGAGGCTTCAACGCAAAGTCATGGCCAGACTAAAGATGACTCCTGAAACTACACAAAACTTTAAGCATGGGCAACATATGCTAGAAATGTTCTAACTAGGAAGCCCGTGGAAGGAAAAGCTCTACCCCTATGTTGCAACTTTATGAAACAATGAGAGAGAGGTTAAAATCACAATATAGTGGGGTCAAACCTATGGCTAAATATTATAGTATGAGATTAAGATGCATAATGTTCTGGAAAAGTGATATGTTTTAACCTATATTCCAGTTTAAAATAATTTACTTGCCACGATAGGTCAGTAGGAATCGAAGAAACAAGAAAAAACACATCACTAAGTGATAAAAAAGTCTTCGTCACCCTCAAAGGGACCTTTCCCAACACTTCAATCAAAGGTTAAAAGTTCATAAAAACAAAATCATAAAGTTAAAAATCGTTGGGAAAAATACCGAGAGGGGTGGGTGAAACAATATTTTCAAATCAATAAACTTTTCATTTCATTTCTTGATTTCTGTACGCGACTTTATAAAAGGGAACCCGCATGCGTACACGATTGTTCTTAAGACAATTTCAATATATCAGTAAACTTACTTTGCAGTTAATTTATCCTCTTTTTATTTGTTCCAGTGCATCAATACTTCATTAAACATTGAATAGACTGTAACCATGTGCAATAAGAACAAAATAAACCATCACACATAACTAAAGAACATGAACACCAGGATTTAAGGTGGAAACCGAATGCGAGAAAAATACCACTTCTTGTTGTCGTCTGTCTTCTTTTTAATATAAAGAAAAGATTTTACAATCTTGTACTGGCACAGACTCATAATAGTACATAAGCACCCACCTACAAAAGGCTACAACCTTCACTCATTCTCTAGCTCCTACTAGAAGAGAGCTCTAACCCTTTGAATATTGTACTTGCATAAAATTATACTAGTATGCAGGCACCAACCTACAGAAGGCTGCAACCTTCAGTCATTCTCTAGCTCCTACTAGAAGAGAGCTCCAACCCTTTGAATATTGTACTTGCATAAAATTATACTAGTATGCAGGCACCAACCTACAGAAGGCTACAACCTTCAGTCATTCTCCAAATTCTATTGGAAGTGAGATCCAACCCCCTTGATCTGATTTACCATCTACCACTAGAAGGAAGCCCCAACTCCCTCAACTTCAGGGACCATGTTTCATAAATTTTCTTACTAGATCCACCTACTACAACACATCACAACTTGTTGGCCACATTTCACAAATTTTCAGAATAAACTAATTACCAACATTTAATATCTATATCAATCATCAAGTTGCAACTCATCAGTATAACTGAATCAACCAATCTCTCACACAACTAACTCAACCAATCACTGAAACCCAATCAACTAAAACTCAACCAAAATATCAACCAATCAAATTGAAGAGTCAAATCACTGTAACTAGAATACCAAACAACATATTGAACATCATAGAAACCAAATTTTGTTACGACAAACCCTGATCAACAATCTTCAAAACCGTATACGCTAATTTATAGTAGAAAAATTGCGTGTGTGCATGCCTTTCATGAATCATACCTATGTACAAATCTGAAACCTATAAAACTAGAAACTGAACAGCTTCCATTCTAAACCAAACACTGAATCATACTCAAATCTATTGCAACACTCTGAACCAATCACAAAAGTTTCTCTAATCTTCAATCTCAATTAGCAAGTAACTTCAAAATTTGTCAATTAATGAATTCACAGTCAGACCATCATTGTTTAAGCACAGATCATTAAGAAGAATTCATTAATAGACAACAAAAACACATCAAAACTAATTAACTAATCAAACATTCCTTTTCATCAAAACCCTACTTTATGTACAAGCTTTCCTCAAAGCATATCTGCATGTGTACATGCTTTTGAGGAATGAAACCCACATGTATGTGCCTTGCAGATCTGCAAATTTAGAATCAAATATTCGCTGCAACACAAAACTTCAGACATACCCAGACTGTGGCGTACACCGAAACATCACGCGTTAAGATTCTATCAACAAAAAATAAGTCATCTCATATGATTGTCATCTCATATCTATTGGATCTGATCCATCATCAAATTCTCGGGTGCATACTTATTTTAGATCAAGAAAAGCACAAATATCCATTACATGCATATTTGCTTTATATCTAACTATTCATAAGGTTTCCATCACTTGCACACACTACACACATTTTACCACTTTGACCTTCATCACCATAGATAGCTTAACCTTTTTCAATAGCATGGGTGAAAACCATACTCCAGGCGATGGTTTTCTTAGACGAGATCAAAAAAATTGTTATGTGGGCTCAATACCATAGGGTAATACCATGAAAAGGACCCTTGGAATTTATAATACCATGGTGTGGAATCTATATGTGCCTTTGCTTCTTCATACTCACGTGTGTACTAGACTTTTCCTAATAAAACCCACGTATAATTCTTGAACTTTCAACTTTAACATACCTCTGCCTCTAAACTGCTATGGCTTTGCAAAAACACATTGTCATACTGGTAAAACACTCTATCACATCCTGTTTACATATTCAACAAGTAGGTTTCCATCAAGAGACAACTCATCAAGTAGGTTTCCATTCATCAGGTAGGTTGCCATCAAGGACAACACATAATTCATAATTCCAAAAATATCTGCCTTTGGACTTGATGGAGACTACTTTGGGTTTTGGTCACTACAACCTGTCAACACACATCAAGCTAATCATCACACCAAGCCACTCTCCAAACACCAAACTACTCTCCCCCTTTGACATCAAGGGAAAAGGGATAAACAAAATTTTGAATGAAGACTTCCATATCTAAACTGTTGAGTGTGAACATTGATCAGGCTCCCCCTGAGCACATGCTAAAGTTTATGACAGATGTATAATGAAGTATATGACTCTATGACTCAGATGACTTGTTCTATTGCTAAGGACTGAAACCTACATCAATCACCCAATCATAATGCATTTACATATTTGACATTATTATTACATCAACTTTCCAAACACAGTGGGGTTACAAATTACATCACATATCTAGAAGGAGTTGACCACAATAGTCCATACAGGATTGAATTCTACAATCACTACATCATAGGTTTTTGCATGAAATTTACATCAAATGATCGATAATACATTTATAACCAAGACCAAAGGTCTCAAAAATACCATGATAGTCATCAACAACTATCACAACCCATATATGATCTATACCATAAGCATTTGTTTGCAACAACTCATCATCAATATGTAAGATAGAACAATGTAGCTTCAATATCATCAACTTGTGACCTGGTATGCATCCACAACATCATAAGTGACAATGATTATAAGTGTAGCATCACTCTTCAATATGCCATGTTTCCAAGTATCATTCAATAGATGTAGTAGCAACATATGACCATGTCTTGACAACATCATTCTCTAGGCCCAAATTCTTCATAAGACAATTTATCACACCAATACCACTTCATCAATACGCAACATAATTAGTTGTTCATTATAGTATGAGATAGAAAATTCATCTTTTAAGAATAGTATCAACATAAGCATCAACACCAAAGAATCATTATGTATGAAGCCAACATAATGCCAACAATGCATTATTAGAAGCATAGAAAGTGGCCCCTTTGAACTTGTGCCAACTGTTCACTATCAGATCTGATCATATCATTTCATATATCATTAAGAATCGTCAGGGCATCATCATCAACCAGTCATCAAAAACTTATACAAGCCAAAATCACTTTAGAATAGCACAAACAAAGTGTCACCTTCAACCATCTGAACAAAAAATCCAATTGATAATTGAATGCAGCATATCAAACCATTTTCTAGAGTATGCCCCACTATTTCTTGATCAAACAAAAATATACGTGACTATGTAGCTTAGAAATAATGTATACACATATCATTTCTTCATAAGATCCGTGTACAAAAAGTGAAATACTGAAATTTCACATATTCAACTCCCCTTGTGTTTGTTTTGTATCTACTTGTTTACTGTTATTTCATGAGAGACAATGTCAGTAGTATAAGCAACAAGAAAATAAAAAAAACCATGGGAATCAATATGTATTACTCCCCATGAGATTACACATCATTGATCCTTAGGACCTTATTACCATCTTCTACTTCCATGAGGTCGAGTATCTCTCACCACTTTTGTAGTGAATGCTAGAAATAGTCATTTAAGAATAAGAGGCTGTAATAGGAACCATCTTATTTTACTTTATGTCTCATCCTTTCTCATATCTATGAGAATTCCAATCTTCAAACACATAATTTGTCTCGATTTTTGTATCCTTTTAATGTGACTTTTCTAGTTTCTTCATTCATAACCTTACACTTTGTTGATGTAAACACAATTATGTTTCTCTTATATGCAATCTGTCTTACACATAGGATATTCTTCTTTATCCCTTGAAGTAAAAAGGCATGAGTTTTTTTCTCTAGTTTTAATAATTCTATCTTTACCTTTTCCTAGAACTTTTGTTGAAACATCAGTTCCAAGAGTAAGATTACCATGATGGTTCTTCCTGAGAGACTCCATTTTACTCTTATCTCTAGCCTTGTGATGAGAACATCCACTATCTATGTATAATTCATATTCATATTCAAATGAGAAAAGAGCAAGACCACACCTGATGTGTTCTTCATTTTCTTGGTTATTGGTGGATCCGCCTTTTTCAAATTTTCTGATATTGATGTTTTTATTTGGTTTCTTATCATGTTGTCGATAGTGATCGGTAGACTTGTTCCTTCATTATTTTTCTACATGCCCAAAATTGTTACAAGAATAACATCCTATATATTTCATATTCCTTCTATTGCAACCAATGGCTTTGTGACCAAACATATTGCAAGAAAAACAATATCCCTTAAAGTAGTTGGAAGCTAATGGTGTTTTTGTAAGATGGTTATTAGCTTAAAACAATCTAGTTCTGCAACTGGGTGCAACATGTCCAAAATTATGACATATATACCATTCAACATCATTGATTATAGGAGAAAATTGATTAACACTTCTATAGTTAGGATTAAATGGTTTCCTTTAAAGAATTTCTTTCCTTGGTTGACGATGACGTTGACTTCTTACCTCCTTGTTAAGAATTTTCTATTTTGCATTAGAATTCCTTGCCCCAACTTGTGAGCTATATTTAACTTTAACAATTTCATGAAAACCAAGACCATATTTGATGGTAGGAGACCTTTGACTACTAAGAATATTATCCAAAATCTTAGTACTATCTTGAAATCATAAATGTTTATCCTTTTTCCTCTAATTTACCTTTTCGAATATTTACCTCAAACTGTTATTTCTTTTCCTGGTTCTTCAACATTTCTTCAATCTTTCTTCCTTCCTCCACTTGCTGTTTCAATTTGTGAATCTCTTCTTTCAGCCCATTCTCTTGTTCTTCAAAAACTTGAAGTAGGTATTCATTCCGCTTATTTGATTTTTTAAGATCTACTCTTAGATAGATGACCCCAACTTGAATACCTTCACAATATTGGTTATATACCATACCAACATGATCCTTGTTATCATAAGCCTACAAATTATCAATATTTTTCAAATAAAGATCAAGTTTTATTCTAAGATCAACAGTTTCTTCTAACCTATGTTATTTTGAATCAACAACTCCATTTGTCATTTTCGACACATTGTTAGATATAATATTACCTATGAGATATTCCTTTGGGACTTATTAATGTATTTCTTGTAACTTGTCCCATACTTGCTTCGCAGTAATATAATGCATAACCTTATTCAATATTGAATCAGATATGCTACAAAAGGTGTTACTCAAAGCCTTATTGTTCTTTTTCACTTCTTTGTCTTATGGATGAAACTTGGTGTAACCATTGCACAGTAAATGCCATACATCAAGATTCATTAGATTTTCTTTCATCTTTCCTTTCCATTGTCGATAATTTTCTTTGCTTAACATAGGGACATCTTCATTTTCCATTGATTCTAACTTGCCTTGATCTTTTTCTTCAAGAGAGTTAGTTTTAATTTTATCGATAAGTGCAAACTCAGTAGTTTCACTATCATCATTACTATCATTGTTTCACAGATAGTAAAATGGATCAAATTTTAACCAAGAATCCATACCTAATGATGCTTCGTCTTCTTCATTCTTGATCACTAGAAAGTGGTTTTCTCTCAGATTTGAATATTTGCTAATATCTGTAACAATTACTTGATCTTGTTGGGTTTGGCTTATATTGTTTCCACGACTAGCCACCATAGTTAACTGGGGGGTTAGAGGGGGGGCGGAGTCCCCCCTTCATTGTGCTGACTGCATAGTGGGGGGGTCACAGGGGGGCCGGAACCCTCCTTTGTATGGGGAGTTTGAGGGGGGCAGTTAGCCCCCTCTACAGGGTCCGAGGCAGCACCCCACGGAAATCTTTTTGGACCCTATATTAGGTGGCGAACCTACCTATGGTTTTGTGCATGGTTTTCGCACATGGTTTTGCATGATGGTTTTCAGTCCATGGTATTGGATGCTTCAACATGTATATATATGTATTGTAACATTGAAAGGAATGTAATGAAAAGTCAATTTGGTAGTCCCGATTTTGGGATCCAAGCAAAAATATCTGTGTATATTTGTTTTATATATTATGCTCTCGCTATTGTTTATTTTCTGTGTTTCAGAATTCATATGCAGGTAATTTATGTATTGGTTTAAAACCTACATTTGGTATTAGATCTGTTTTGGATTCAAGGGGATTGCTTTGTTTCTAAGGGGTTTCACTCAGGCCTGTGGTAGACCCTGTTTAGTGGGAGATCTGCAGGATTGGTTCTAGTGTTGAAAGAAGATGGAAAACAGTGGAAAGATCGAGATTGAGAAGTTTAATGGTCAGAGTTTTGAGTTATGGAAACTCAATATGGAGGATCTGTTGGTAGATAAATATCACTGGATCATGGTAGATCTGGGTACTAAACCAACGACTGTGTGTGATGAAGAATGGAAGAAGTTGGACCGGAAGGAAAAGATCACAATACGATTGTGTGTCTCAGATTCAATATTGATGAATGTATGAGGGGAAGCTAAAACTAAGGCTTTGTGGGAAAAGTTAGGGACTTTGTACCAATCTAAGTCTCTGGTGAATAAACTGTTCCTATGAAAAAAGTTGTATAACCTGAGGATGAAAGATGGAGACTCAGTGACAGAGCATTTGAACGCATTTAATACTGTCATAAGTTAGTTATTATATGTTGATATTATAATTTAGGATGAATATAGGTTCATCAGTGTGTTGTGTTCTCTACCAGATTCATGGGATAGTCTGGTTATTGCAATAGGGAGCAATGTAACTACCTTGCAGCTTGATGCAATAGTCTCATCATTACTGACGGAGGAGATGAGACGAAAAAATATGGAGAGCTAGAATGGTGATGCCTTGTCTGTACGAGGAAGGTCCTAGAACAGAAAAAAAATAAGTCATCAAGTGGGAGATCTAAATCTAGAGGGAGATATAAATCTCTAGGAAAATCTGTAAAGGTGTGCTGGAAGGCAGAAAGGAAGGGCACTACAAAAGGGACTATAAATCTAAATCTCCTGAAAAAGGAAAGGGATTTGATGACGCTCCTTTTGCAGAAGTGAAACCCGCCTTAGATGAAGGTGGAGATGTATAGTTGGCTTCTTCAAGTACACATGTAGATAATGAGGCATCGTTTATTGACACAGGTGCATCATTTAACTTCACTCCCCATAGAGAGTGATTCTACGAGTATGAGAAATATGATGGTGGTGATGTCTTCATGATCTACATCACCACCATCGTTGGTGACGAAAAAGTTAAGTTAATTTGCAAGGTGGAAGGATTAGAACACTTCCAGGAATTTTGTGTATTCCTACATTGGCCAAAAATCTTATTTCTGTAAGCAAGTTAGATTGTGCAGGTGTAAAAACAGTGTTCGAGAAAAATACCTGCAAAATGTTCTAGGGAGCATTGGTACTGATGCGGGGGTTTTGGATTGGAACTCTATACAAGCTGCAAGGTAGTATTGTTGTTGATGGGTGAAATAGTTTTGTGGTTCCTAAACGTGGAGAAAAAAATCGAGTGGTCTCTGGAGAAAAGACCATGCTATGGCATCAAAGGCTTGGACATAATGGAGAGAAGGGCCTTCCAATACTTCATGGTAATGGTATTGTAGAAGGTATGACTAATATCTATCTGGATTTTGATTTCTGTGAAAATTATGTATATGGGAAGCAGAATCGGGTGAGTTTCTAATGCAGGAGCATCCTGCTCAAAAAAACCATTGCATTTTAGTCAGCATAGGGTCTTTTGTTTCAAGGGATTTGATTTCCTAAAAGTGATTAATTATTTATTTTCATATGTTTTTATGAGGGTTGTATAATAGTGAGGATATTGTAATGAAATCTTCTCGTTAAGAGAGATTTCAAGAATAATGTGTGAGTTAGAGGAACTAGGAGTTAGTTTCATGAGTTTAGGGATTAGATTAGGATATTTAGGATTTAGGTGAAATTATCCAGGATCTGAACCAAAATTTGCTAACAAAATCCTTCTGCGTATAATTTGTAAGCCTCGAAGGCTTGAAATAAAGAGTTAGTAGACAGGAGGTTTGGATTGTGTTCCTATGGGCACTGAAGTGAGAAAGTCCAACTGAGTGTAAATCAGGCGAGCGAGAGAAAGGCTCTTTTGTATACACATTTGTTTTTTAATATAGAAATTCATTTTCTGAGTTATATAATGTCTATTAAGAAATCAATTGATAAATTATGTGTGTATTGGAGAACTCTGTTTAATATATATATGCGTGAGAATTTCGAGCAGAGAACAAGTGCAGAGAAGGAATACAGAGGAGGATAGTGGTTAGAATGTATGAATATGATTAAATAAATCAACACAAAGCTCAGAAGTAGTAGTTTTAAAGAAGCACATGGAAGAATACCTCAAGAGAAAAGTCATGCAGAAAAAGGGAACCAAAGACAGAAAGGCTGAGAAGAATTCCTTTATGAATTTAGGGAGAATTGACAGAGGACCTAAGCACAGATAAGAAGAGAAGATATGGCCAAGTGGAGATCAAATTATGATCATGATGAAATTTTCCAGTATTGTCGGAGATAATCGCATGATTATGAAGGGTGTAGATACATTGATAAAGAAGTGAAAGGGTAGCATTGACCTTACACTAGACCTGTATATGGTATCAATAAGAGGGAAAGAGCATGATGTTGTGTGGATCATCAGAATTAAATGCTCTATGTAGCAAACCCGGAGATGAAGTTTGATTGCGAGGTGGAGTGAGGTAACATTCAACAATCCTCGTTGAATGTAATTTGAGTGTCAAAGTGAAGTGTGTAACTTCGAAGGTTAGGAGTCTACGGGTGTCTTGATTGTGGTTGAAGGGCCGCACTCAATCCTAACCATTGATCGCATTTTCAACTGCTTACGCCACAGTCAACAAGTGGGGGGGCAGGGTTAAGTTGTTTGGTTGAAGGGCCGTAGACCATAGGATTTTATGGCCTCCGTTATCTAACGAATATCGGCCATAAAGAGATCGGAATTTAACTTCAAAGGTGGACCCAGACTTTTATAGATTAAGCAGTAATATTCCTTATCGGCTCTAGAAGGGCGAGTAAACGTCACACACGATTTTCGTGCGATATCATTGTTGACCGTTGGATCCAGCATGCTTTGATCAATGGCGCAGAGTGAAGCACCTGTGGGAAAAGGGAAAGTCAACGTGGGAAGTCAGTGTTGGACCGGTTGTTGTTCAATTGCTGAGCAGACCTGAGAAGTGTATGGACGTGAGTTTAAATCTATTTGATGTCTGGTCTTATGCATTGATGTGGGACCGATGTTAGTTAGCGGATTATGCATTATATTGTTGTTAGGCGATTGGCGGGGTTTTTTGTTTAAACCCACAATGTAAAGGCTTCTGATTTGTATAGGTGGGCCATAACCTACAGCTTCACATAAGGTTGTTACGAAAACTAACGCAATTATGTTTAGGTGGTTTTTCCTGCGTCAAAGTTGTATCAGAGTAGGGAAAGGTTTTCTGCGAGTAGAAATAAGACTTTGAGTGCAAAAGGAACAAGTAAATATTTTTGAAGATCTCAGAGCAAGAACGAAATAGTGAAAGAAAACTCAGCTAAGGAGTAATTGTTAATGACTGTTAGAGCGTTACCAAGATAAAGCTGGGAGATTGAAAGAAATAATATGATTCTAAATCTGATTGGCAGTAGCTAAATGTTGAAGATTTGCGCAGTGGAAATATGGAGATCTACTAAAACAATATTTGCAAGAGTCGTGAGATCCTGAAGATTGGTGATGGTATGCATGTTTGTTTAATTATTAGTAGAAATCGAATGAGTGAAATTTTGGAGTAGGGTTATAGTAGTTAAACTGTAAGAGGGACTTTTGCAAGTTCTTGAAGAGTGGCAGAGTTTGAAGATATAGCTAAAGGCTAAATAAAAGAACAGTCCATCAAAGTGCAGGTGAATGGGGAAACAAGATCATGCAGAGATATTGAAGGTGAGATGACATGTTTTTATTTTAATTTCTTTTGAAGATTGGAGAGTTTGTGGTTTTTGTATTTTTGCACAGATAGTAGTATAAGAAGGTGAGAAGATTGCAACAACCTAGAGCAAGGAATGCTCAATTGGTTCCAGAGGAAAGAACCAGAGAAATGCTAACAGACTGAGCTCAGAGGAGAGAAGCTTAGTGAGGCATATGTAGCAAGATGGAGACTCGCTACTACAAGGGTTTTGTTGCAGCTCATAAAGGCAATTCCACAGAGGATGTGATTAGACTTGCTAAGGGATGAAGGAAGTTGGTAAGAGTTTCTAAGTGAAAGAAGAGGTGGTTAGAACCTATTATTTCATTGTCAGAGGATAGTTTTGTTTTTAAAGTGCTGATGAGTTGAGCCCTAGAAGGAGCAAATGAAAATGCTGAAGGAGGTTTTAGAAAGAGGACAAGTACTTGCCAAAAGACCAAGTACAAAGGAAAGCTTGGTGAAGAGAGTGGTAGCAGGGAAAACTTGTTGTTGCAGAGGCTTGCGCAACTCATAGTAAAGTGAGTGAGGAACTCATAGATATGGAAAGGATGATGACTAGTGACAGTCATAGTAGAGGTTATAAAAGAGATCACAACAAAGGACAAAAGAAGAAATATTTCAAGGAAAATGGCATGAGAATGAGTGACGAAAAATATGATAAAGAAATGGCTGAGATAGTAGTTCAACTTGAAGTATTAATGGAGATGTTACAAAGAAATGAGAAGGACCAGAAATATGGTCATGTCATGAGGAAGAAAGTGAAGTGGTAGAGGCAACAAGAGAAGAGGAATCAATAAGAAAATATGTAGTTAATAAAGGAACTAAGGGACCTTGAATAGATTATAGATGTCAAATTGAAGATAGAGAAGCTCAAAGGAGTTGAGCTACAGCAAAAGGAAAATGTTGGAGAAGGTGTTGAAGTTTTGGTATGTGAACCAGAACATGGACCATTACTTTTTGAAAGTAATGAAGAGACAGAGGAGTTAAAGGAAAGATCAGAGCAACATACTGAAAGGTTGCTAGAGGAAGGAGAGGGACAAAGGCCTTATATTTTTTATTTTTATAATTATCTTATGATTGCAAATTTTGTAGTAGAAACTGGAACATATTTGGCACAGGTGGATAGCGAAATGAAAGAAGAAGACAAAGAACATCTACTGAAAGATGTTAAGGAAGATTTAGCAGAGGAAGAAGGACCATTTGATGATTGGTCAATATCAAATGAAGAAATGACAGATTTTGTAAAATTTCCAAATTTTACTCCATGTAAAATCATTGAGTTATATCGAGAATTAGACCTCCAAAGGAGAAAGCTAGAACAATAGAGAATAAACACCCAAAGTAAATTGCTGATGAAGGATGACAAAGAAATTATCATAAATGATAGTCAAGAAGAAGTTGACAGGTACAATAAACAGAAGAAGAAAATTACCTTGAAAGACAATATGATAGCAACTGAAAAGGTGCGAAATTCTATAGAATACAATAGTGAACAAGAGGGTAAGGATTTAAGGGTGGCAGTAAAAATGGAAATTCAACAGTTAATAGTTGAAGGAAATTAGTAGACAGAGGATATACGGGACAAATAAATTGAGTTGGTAAGAAGCTTAATGATGAAACTGTCTTAGAAGAAGACAACAATAAGAAAGGAAAGAAGCAACAAAAAGGGGAAGACATCAACATACTATGAAAGCATGGAAAGTGGAGCATTGCAGCATAAGGTATGGAGACCCGAAGAACATCAACAAACAACAATAGTAGTAAAACAACTAACAAGCAAAGGCAGATTAAAAAATAAAGTCTAGGATCCACGAGGAATCAATTATTTAGTCTTATGGCCAGGAGGTCATAAATTTTCTTACCTGGGGAGTCTGATGCAGAAGCATCTTGCTCAGAAAAACCATTTCACTTTAGTTAGCATAGGGTCTTGTGTTTCAAGTGACTTGACTTCCTAAAGAGTGATTAATTATTTATTTTCCTATGTTTTTATGAGGGTTGTATAATAGTGAGGATATTGTAATGAAATCTTCTTGTTAAGAGAGATTTCAATAATAGTGTGTGAATTAGAGGAACTAGGAGTTAGTTTCGTGATTTTAGGGATTACGTTACAGTATTTAGGATTCAGGTGAAATTATTCATGATCTGAACCAAAATTGGTTAACAGAATCCTTCTGTGTATAATTTGTAAGCCTCGAAGGCTTAAAAGAGAGAGTTAGTGAGAGAGTTATTCACAGAGTTAGACAGAGAGTTAGTAGATTGGAGGGTTGGATTGTGAGCCTATGGGCATTGAAACGAGAAAGGCCAACTGAATGTAAATCAGGTCAGCAAGAGAAAGACTCTTTTGTATATACATTTGTTTTTTAATACATAAATTTATTTTTTGAGTTATATAGTGTGTATTAAGAAATCAATTGATAAATTATGTGTGTAGTGGAGAACTCTGTTTAAAATAAATATATATGCATGAGAATTTCGAGCATAGAATGAGTGTAGACAAGGAATACAAAGGAGGATAATGGTCGGACTATATCAATCCAACTAAGGAAATCAACACAAAGCTCAGAAGTAGTAGTTTTAAAGAATCACGCAGAAGAATAACTCAAGAGAAGAGTCATGTAGAAAAAGGGAACCGAAGACAGAAAGGCCGAGAAGAATTTATTTATGAATTTGAGGAGAATTGACAGAGGACCTAAGCACAGATAAGAAGAGAAGATATGGCCAAGTGGAGATCAAATTATGATCATGATGAAACGTTCCAATACTGTCAGAGATAATCACTTAATTATAAAGGGTATAGATACACTGATAAAGAAGTCAAAGGGTAGCATTGAACTTACGCTAGAATTGTATATGGTATCAATAAGAGGGAAAGAGCATGATGTTGTTTGGATCATCAGAATTAAATGCTCTTTATAGCAAACCCGGAGATGAAGTCCGATTGCAAGGTGGAGTGGAGTAACATTCAACAATCCACATTGAATGTAATCTGAGTGTCAAAGTGAAGTGCGCAACTGTGAGGTTAGGAGTCTATGAGTGTCTTGATCATGGTTGAAGGCTCACACTCAATCCTAACCATTGATCGCATTTTCAACTGCTTACGTCATAGTCAACAACGGGGGTTAAGTTGTTTGGAAACACATGTGCTAGTTGAAGGGATGCAAACCGTAGGATTTGATGGCCTCCATTATCCAATGGATATCAGCCATAAAGAGATTTGACTTTAACTTCAAAGGTGGACCTAAAATTTTATAGATTAAGGAGTAATATTCATTATCATCTTTGGAAGGGCGAGTAAATATCACTCAAGATTTTCTTGTGATATCGTTGTTGACCGTTAAATCCAGCATGCTTTGATCAAAGGAATAGAGTGAAACACCTATGGAAAAATGGAAAGTCAATGTGGGAAGTTAGTGTGGGACCGGTTGTTGTTCAATTGTTGTTCAATTGAAGTTCAATTGCTGAGTAGACTCGAGAAGTGTATGGACGTGAGTATAAATCTATTTGAGGTCTGGTCTTATGCATTCAAGTGGGACCGATGTTAGTTGGCAGATTATGTATTATATCACTGTTAGGCAATTGGTGGGGTATTTTTGTTCAAACCCACTATGTAAAGGCTTCCAATTTGTATAGGTGGGCCATAACCCATAGGTTCACGTAAGGTTGTTATGAAAACCAGGGAAATTGCCTTTAGGCAGTTTTTCCTACGTCAGTTTCCCCTCTGGTAGTAAGAAGGCGAAACATATATTAGAGCTTATGCACAGTGATGTGTTTGGACCTGTGAAGGTTCCATCACTAGGTAAGTCTGTGTACTATGTATCATTTATATATGACTTCTCAAGGAATACATGGATATATTTCCTTAAGAAGAAATCTAAAGTCTTTGATAGGTTTAAAGAATTTAAGTCTTTAGTGGAAAACCAGACAGAGAAGAAGATAAAGGTGCTGACGACAGATAATGGTGGAGAGATTTTCAGGAAGGAATTTGAAGAATTCTATAAGAAATGTGGTATAGCATGACAGAATACTACTCTAGATAGACCTGAGAAAAATGGAGTTGCATAAAGAATGAATAAGACATTGATGGAAAGGGCAAGAAGCATGCTTAGTGCTACTGGGTTAGGATACGAATTTTGGGCAGAGTTGGTGGAGACTGCATGTTACCTGGTCAACAGATCACCTTGATTAGTGTTGGAGGATAAGACTACAAAAGAGGTATGGACTGGTAAGAAACACACATCTGAGGGTATTTGGATGTGATGCATATGTACATATTCCAAAGGAGAAAAGAACAAAGTTGGATAGTAAATCTGGAAATTGCATATTTATTGGGTATAAGGATTGTTTAAACAGTTATAAAGTTTGAAGCCTAGTAACAAGGAAGGTTGTGTACAACTGAGATGTGGTGTTCCAGAGAGGTGAAAGATGTTATTAAACATGAAGTCCAACCAAACAAATCTGAGAAGATAGAGTTTGAGCTAAAGGAGGAAGAATCAGACTCTACAGTAGAAGAGGAATCATAAGATGAACATCCACAAACTCGTTTGTGAGAAGATCAGTTCAAGAAAGAAGGCAGCCAGAAAGGTATAGCCCATTTGCTGTCTATTCAAATTTTTCTTTATCTATTACTGATGATGATCCCAAAACTATAAAGGAAGCAGTAGACTTGGAGGATGGAAAACTATGGAAAGACGCCATGGTTGATGAAATTACATCTTTTCACAAAAATGAGGCTTGGGATCTAGTGGAGTTGCTGGCTGGAAGGAAACCCGTTTGTAGCAAATGGGTGTTCAAGAAGAAGACAAATGTAGAAGGAAATGTGGAGAAATACAAAGCTTTCTTGGTAGAAAAATGTTATTCCCAGGTGTTGGGAATTGGCTTTGGTGATATTCTTTTTCTTATTACCAAGGTGGCTTCTATTAGATTACTTTTATCTGTTGATGTTGGTTTTGATTTTGAGGTAGAATAGATGGATGTGAAGACAACATTTCTTCATTGGGATCTGGAAGAGGAGATCTACATGAGGCAACTTGAAGGTGTTGTGGTGAAGGTTAAGAAAGAATTGGTATGCAAGTTAAAAAAGTCACTGTATGGGTTAAAACAGTCACCAGGGATGTGGTATCATAAATTTGAGACATTTATACAGGGACTTGGCTTCACCGGAAGCAAGGAAGATCACTGTGTGTATTTTAAATTAATTGGTGATTGTGTTATTTATCTCATCTTGTATGTGGAAGATATGTTACTGGTTGGAAATGACAAAGAAATTATCCAGGATTTGAAGACCCACTTGTCCTCCAAATTCGACATGAAAGATCTTGGTGCTGCAAACTATATTTTGAGAATGGAATTTAAAAGAGATCGGGCAAAGAGGAAGATCTGGTTAAATGAGTGGAAGTATGTTGAGACAACACTGTAAAGGTTTAATATGCAATATATTATACTAGTGAAGGTTCCAATTCCTGTAGGTGTAAAGTTATTTGTTGAATAGTGTCCCAAGACACAAGAAGAGGAAGAGGACATGTCCCATGTTACATATGCATGTGTAGTCAGTAGCTTGATGTATATGATGATTTGTACTAGACCAGAAATTGCACATGCAATGGGAGTATTGAGCAGGTTTGTGTCAAAACTAGGGAAGGAGCATTGGACATCGGTGAAGTGAGTTTTCAGGTATTTTCGTGGCACTAGTGATTATGGTTTGTGTTACCAAGGAAGACCAGGATTGGATAAATTTTTGGATATATATGGCTTTGTTGATGTAGACTGGGCTAGAGATCTGGATCAGAGAATATATACAACTGGGTATGTGTTTAACCTATTTGGAGGTGCATTCTGTTGGATGAGTAAGAAACAATTTGTAGTGGCACTATCAACTATAGAGGCAGAAAACATGGCAACCACTCATGCATGTAGGTTTTAACCCTATACAGAAATTACTGCATACGACTTCTAAAACACTGAAAATAAACAATGCGAGAGAATAACACATAAAACACATATACACAGAGATTTTCCCCTGGATCCCAAATCTAGGACTACCAGCTTGATTTTTCATTATGTTCCTTTCAATGTTATAATACATACTTATACATGCTGAAGCATCCAATACCATGGACCAAAAAACCATCGCGTCCAATACCATGGACCGAAAACCATGCATAAAACCATAGGTGGGTCTTCCCATCCTAACATAGGGTCCAAAGCCAAAATTTTATGGGGCGGTGTCCTGAACCCCATAAAGCGGGGTTATGGGTACATCTCAAACCCCCTATGACACCCCCCCCCGGCTACATAATCGGTGCAATGAAAGGTGGCTCCGGCCCCCTTCTAACCCCCCAGTTAAGTACATGGGCTAGTCGTGGAAAGAATATAACACAAACCAACATTATCCCACTTGTTGTTTTCTTTCCACAAGGGGCCACAAGAGAGCTTAGTCATTTTTCCAGCCCTGAAATGCCCATTGTCTCTCTACACCAAGAAAACTTCTCAGAGCTCACACATTTTGTCAATGCATCTACAGTATTCTTCATAGTGTCCACCTTTATGAGCAACATCCTCTTGTCTTCTATCATATCCCTCACAAAGTGATACTAAACATCAATGTGCTTTGTCTTTGAATGATATGTGGGGTTCTTTGCCAAGAAAATTGTACTTTGGCTGTCACAGTCTATCCTTATAGCTCCCTGTACTAACCCCATACTTGAACACAATCTCTGCAACCAAACGGCTTCCTTGCTTGCATGAGTGGTTGCCATGTATTCTGCCTCTAGAGCTAATAGTGCCACTATAGATTGTTTCTTACTCATCCAATTGACTACACCTCCAAATAGATTAAACACATACCCACTTGTAGATCTTCTTTGATCCAAATCTCCAGCCCAGTTTTCATCAACAAAGCCACGAATATCCAAGATTTTGTCCAATCCTGATCTTCCTTGGTAGCACAAACCATAATCACTAGTTCCACGCAAATACCTAAAAACCCTCTTCACTACTGTCCAAGGCTCCTTTCTTGGTTTTGACATAAACCTGCTCAATACTCACACTGCATGTGCAATGTCTGGTCTAGCACAGATCATTGCATACATCAGGCTACCGACTGCACTTGCATATGGAACACGGGACATGTCCTCTTCCTCTTCTTGTATCTTGGAACACTGTTCAACAAATAACCTCACACCTACAGGAATAGGAACCTTCACCGGTGCACTATCCTGCATATTAAACCTCTATAGTATTGTCTCGACATTCTTCCTCTGGTTTAACTAGAGCTTCCTCTTTGCCCAATCTCTTTTAATTTCCATGCCCAAAATATAGTTTGCAGTACCAAGATCTTTCATGTCAAATTTGGAGGACAATTGGGTCTTCAAA
>APFE031015669.1:77775-109294 GCA_000404065.3 Pinus taeda
GTATTTCTCCACCTTTCCTTCTGCATTTGTCTTCTTCTTGAACACCCATTTGCTACCAATGGGTTTCCTTCTAGCTGGCAACTCCACCAGATCCCAAGCCTCATTTCGGTGCAAATATGTCATTTCATCAACCATGGCCTCTTTCCAGAGTTTTCCATCCTCTGAATCCACTACTTCCTTCATAGTTCTAGGATCATCATCAGTAACAAACAAAGAAAAATTTGAAGAGAAAGTAGATGGACTATACCTTTCTGGCTGCCTTCTTTCTCGAACTGATCTTCTCACAACCGGAGTTTGTGGCTCTTCATCTTCTAATTCCTCCTCTGTTGTAGAGTCTGATTCTTCCTATTTTAGCTCAAACTCTATCTTCTCAGGTTCCTTTGGTTGGACTTCATGTTTAATAACATCTTTCACCTCTTTGAACACCACATCTTTCCTGTATACAACCTTTTGTGTGACTGGGTTCCAAAGCTTATAACCCTTTAAACCATCCTTATACCCAATCAATATGGAATTTTCAGATTTTCTATCCAACTTGGTTTGTTTCTCCTTTGGAACATGTACATATGTATCACATCCAAATACCCTCAGATGTGAAAGAGAGGGTTTCTTACTAGTCCATACCTCTTGTGGAGTCTTATCCTCCAACACTAATGAAGGTGACCTATTGACCAAGTAACATGCAGTATCCACTGCCTTTTCCCAGAATTCCTATCCTAACATGGCACCACTGAGCATGCTTCTTGCCCTTTCCATCAATGTCTTATTCATTCTTTCTACAACTCCATTTTGCTGAGGTGTATATGGAGTAGTCTTCCGCCATGCTATACCACACTTCTTACAGAATTCTCCAAATTCCTTACTGCAAAAATCTCCACCAGTATTTGTCCTCAGCACATTTATCTTCTTCTCTGTCTGATTTTCCATGAGAGCCTTAAATTATTTAAACCTGTCAAAGGCTTCAGATTTCTTCTTAAGGAAATATATCCATGTATTTCTTGAGAAGTCATTTATAAATGGTACATAGTACACAGACTTACCTAGTGATGGAACCTTCATAGGTCCAAACACATCATTGTGCACAAGTTCTAATATCTGTTTCGCCCTCTTACTAGTAGGGGGAAACTCACCTGATTCTGCTTCCCATATAAAAAAAATTCACAGAAATCAAAATCTAGAGAGCTATTACTCATAGCTTCTACCTTACCTTTACCATGAAGTATTCGAAGGCCCTTCTCTCCAATATGTCCAATCATTTGATGCCACAACATGGTCTTCTCTCCGAGACCACTAGATTTTTAGCTCCACTTTCAGGAACCACAGAATTGTTGCACCCATCAACAACAATGCTACCTAGCAGCTTGTACAGAGTTGCAATCCAAACTCCCTGCATCAATACCAGTGCTCCCCAAGTCATCTTGCAGGTATCTTTCTCGAACACTGTCTTTACACCTGCATCATCTAGCTTGCTTACAAAAATCAGATTTCTGGCCAATGCAGGAATATGTAGAACACCTGGAAGTGTTCTAATATCACCACCATCGTATTTCTCATACTCACAGAACCACTCTCTATGGGGAGTGAAGTGAAAGGATGCACCTGAGTCAATCAACCATGCCTCATGATCTACATGTGTACTTGAAGAAGCCAAGTACACATCCCCACCATCATCTAAGGTGGTTTTCGCCTCTGTAGAAGGAGCATCATTAGATCCCTTTCCTTTATCAGGAGCTTTAGATTTATAGTCCCTTTTGTAGTGCCATTCCTTTCCGCATTTCTACCACACCACCTTTACAGGTTTTCTTGGAGATTTAGACCTCCCTCTAGATTTAGATCTCCCACTCGATGACTTTTTTTTGTTTTTGTTCTGGGACCATCCCCATATAGACTAGGCATCACCATTTTGTCTCTCCATATTTTTCCATCTCATCTCCTCCGTTAGCAAGGATGAGAGTATTCCATCAAACTATAAGGTAGTTGCATTGCTACCTATTGCAATAACTAGACTATCCCATGAATCTGGTAGAGAACACAACAAATTGATGCACTTATCTTCATCTGAAATTTTAATATCAATAGATGCTAACTGACTTACCATAGTATTAAATGCGTTCAGATGCTTTGTCACTGAGTCTCCATCTTTCATCCTCATTTTATATAGCTTTTTCCGTAGTAACAGTTTATTCACTAGAGACTTATATTGGTACAAAGTCCCTAACTTGTCCCACAAAGCCTTCATTGTAGCTTCCCCTCATACATTCCGCAATACTGAATCTGAGACACACAATCATATTGTCCTCTTTGCCTTCTGATCCAACTTCTTCCATTCTTCATCGGACACTCCCGTTGGTTTAGTACCCAGATCTACCATGATCCACTGATCTTTTTCCACCAATAGATCCTCCATCTCGAGTTTCCACAACTCAAAACTCTGACCATTAAATTTCTCGATCTCTTTCTTTCCACTTCTCGCCATCTTCTTTCACCACTAGAATCGATCTCACAGATCTCCCACTAAACAGGGTCTACCATAGGCCTGAGCGAAACCCCTCAGCAACAAATGCATCCCCTTGAAGCCAATACTACTCTAATACCAAATGTAGGTTTTAGCCTTGTATAGAAATTACCTGCATATGAATTCTAAAACACAGAAAATAAACAATGCGAGAGAATAACACATAAAACACATATACATAGAGATTTTCCCCTGGATCCCAAAACCGGGACTACCAGCTTGAATTTTCATTATGTTCCTTTCAATGTTATAATACATATTTATACATGTTGAAGCATCCAATACCATGGAACGAAAAACCATCGCGTCCAATACCATGGACTAAGAATCATCGCATTCAAAAAACATGTGTGAAAATCATGCACAAAACGATAGGTGGGTCTGCCCATCCTAACGTAGCGTCCAAAACCAAAATTTTCCAGGGCGTTGTCCCAGAACCCATAAAGTGGGGTTACAAGTACACCTTAAACCCCCTTTGATCCCCTTGCTACACAATCGTTGCAACGAAGGGGGGCTCTGCCGCCCCCGTCTAACCCCCCGATTAACTACATGTGCTAGTCATGGAAAGAATATAACACAACCCAAAAATGCAAGCAAGGAAGCAGTTTTGTTGTAGAGATTGTGTTCAAGTATGGGGTTAGGTATAGGGAGCTATAAGGATAGAATATGACAACCAAAGTGTAATTTTCTTGGCAAAGAACCCTTCTTATCATTCAAAGACAAAGCACATTGATGTTCAGTATCACTTTGTGAGGGATATGATAGAAGACAAAAAGGTGTTGCTGATAAAGGTGGACACATTGAAGAACACTTCAGATGCATTGACAAAATCTGTGAGCTTTGATAATTTCTCTTGGTGTAGAGAAACAATGGGCATTGCAGGGTTGGATAAATGATTAAGCTCTCCAATGCCCCCCCCCATGGAAGGAAAACAACAAGTGGGAGAATGTTGGGTTGTGTTATATTCTTTACATGACTAGCCACCCTAGTTAACTGGGGGGTTAGAGGGGGGGCGGAATCCCCCTTTCATTGCGCTGACTTCACAGCGGGGGGTCAGGTGGTTTGAGTGGGGCGGTTAGTCCCCCTGTACAGGGTCCAGTGTAGTGCCCCAGGGAATTTTTCCTTTTGGACCCTATATTAGGTGGGTGGACCTACCTATGGTTTTGTGCATGGTTTTTGCACATGGTTTTGGGTGAGATGGTTTTTGGTCCATGGCATTGGATGCTTCGACATGTATATATATGTATTGTAACATTGAAAGGAATATAATGAAAAATCAATTAGGTAGTCTCAGTTTTGGGATCCAGGGAAAAATCTCGGCGTGTATTTGTTTTATGTGTTATGCTCTCGCTATTATTTATTTTATGTGTTTTAGAATTCGTATGCAAGTAATCTCTTTACGGGGTTAAAACCTACAGATATGATCTATTGTTGTCAAAATTTTCCATAAAGGTATCCTTTTCTTCTAGGCCATCAATGAAATTATCCTCAGATTCATATTCAAATTCCATAAGTAAATGACAATCTTGATCAGACTCACCTTCTTCACCATTTCAATGACCATCACTGTCATCATGTGTATAAAAAATTCTCTTGTTTTCAAACCTCTTCCTATTTATTTTGGAAACTTCTTTTCCTTTCTCCTGATTTTCTTTATAGGGACACTTAGTAGCATAATGACCAACTCGGCCACAAGAAGAACATTTGAATGGAAGCTTACCTCTGAATCTTCCTGTACACATTTGGAGTTTATTTATGAAGTTTTCTTCTTCTTATTCTAATACATACCATGATTCTTCATTATCTTTTCCTTTTGGGGAAGCTTTGATGGTTGCTTCTATCATATATGAAGGATCACCTTTCTTCATCTCAAATGCTATCAATATTCCATGGAGCTGATAAAATATAATACTTTTGAGATCTTGCATTTCTTAAATAGAAGATACTTTGGATTCGAACTTTGGAGTTAGAGATCTCGTAACATTTTCAATAATATAGACATCTTTTATTTCTTCACCAATATTTCTCATGAAATTTACAACTTCATCTACTCGAAAAAGATTCTGTAATGATTTCATCATCATGCATGTTCAATGTCTCATATTGAATTCTATATGTTTGAAGTTTAGCACTTTTTACCTTGGTATCGCCTTCATAACTTTGGATAATCTTATCCCACATTCCCTTTGCTATGCTCAACTGCATTACCTTCACAAAATCAGTCTCGATTAGACTTCTAAAGATGGAATTTACAACCTTTGCATTGGTTTCATATTGTTTCCTTCCTGTAGTGTTTGAAGGAATGCAGGGTGGAAATTAATATCGATTTTCAACTATTTTCCATACATCAGTTCCTAGTTCTTGCAAGTAAGATGTCATCCTAAATTTCCAAAGACGAAGTTAGTTTCATTAAATATAAGAAGTCTGATAGAAAATACACCTCTGTGACTACCCATCTTAATGGATCTGATTGAAGAGATCAAGCTTCTACTAAAGGACCTTCTCTTATACCAATTGTTGGTAAAAATACTGGGGGAGGGGGGGTGAATTAGTATTTTCAAATAAATAAACTTTACACTTCATTTCCTAATTTATGTGTGTGAATTTACAAAAGGGAACCCACATGTGTACACGACCATTCTTAAGACAACTATTGTTTATCAGTAAACTTACTTTGCAGTTAATTTATCTTTTGTTTATTTGATCCAATGCATCATTACTTCATTAAAAATTGAATAGATAGTAACCATGTGCAGTAAGATCAACATAAACCATCACACGTAAGTAACACACATGAACACTAGGATTTAAGGTGGAAACCTATAGCGGGAAAACAACCACCTATTGTTATCATCTCTTTCTTCTTTTTAATATAAAATAAAATGTGTTTACAATCTTATACTGGCACAAACTCATACCCGTACATAGAAACCCACCTATAGAAGGATACAACCTTTTCTCTTCCTCCAACTCCTACTGGAATTGAGCTCCAACCCCCTTAATCTTCTATTGGTGTAAACTTATACCTGTACGTAGGTACCAACCTACAAAAGGCTACAACCTTCACTTGTTCTCCAAATGATACTTGAAGGGAGATCTAACCCTTCTGATCTAATTTAGTAGCTACCACTAGAAGGAAGCTCAAACTCCCTTAACTACCGCAACCATGTCTCATAAATTTCATACTGGATCCACCTGCTACAACACATCACAACTTGTAGACCACATTTCCTCACATTTTCAGATTGGACCCACTATTGACATTTAAGATCTATATCAATTATCAAACTGTAACTCATCACTATAACTGAATCAACCAATCTCTGACACAACTGACTCAACCAATCACTGAAACCCGATCAACTGAAACCCGACCAAAAACTAAACCAATCAGATCATTGTAACTAGAATGCCAAACAACATACTGAACATCATAAAAACCTCATTTTGTTATTCCAAATTGTGATCAACCATCTATCAAAATGTATATGCTAATTTACAGTAGAAAACCTGTGTGTGTACGCACCTTTCATGAGTCATACTTGTGTACAGATCTTAACCCTATGAAAATTGAAAAACTAAACATGTTCCATTCTGAACCAAACATTGAATCATACTCATATCTACTGCAACAATCTGAAACAATCACATAACTTTCTCTGATCTTCAATCTCAATCAACAAGTAACCTTAACATTCTCAATTAATCAATTCACAATCATACCATCATTCTTTAAGCATAGATCATTAGGAAGACTTCATTGACAGAGAGTAGCAACACATCAAAATTGATAACTGATTAGACATTATTTTTCATCAAAATTGTACTTTATGTATACACTTTCCTCGAAGAATATCCACGTGTGTGCATTCTTTCCAGGAACCAAACCCATGTGTACATGACATACCAGAAACACATCCATGTCTCTATGCACCTTGCAGGCTATAAAACCTGCGTACAAATCTATAAACTCAGAATCAAATCTTCGCTGCAACACATAAATTCAGACATACCCATATCTCGGCATACAAAAAAACATAACACGTTAAGACACTATCAAAATACACCAAATCATCTCATACCTATTGGATCTGATCCATCATTAGACTCTCGCGTGCATACTTAGTTTAGATCAAGCAAAGCATCAATAGCCCATTGCATGGATATTTGCTTAAGATCTAACTATTCATAAGATTTCCATCACTTGCACACACTGCACACATTTTAATACTTTGATCTTCATCACCTTATATAGCTTAGTATTTTTCAATACCATAGGTCAAAACCATACTCTAGACGATGGTTTCATTAGACAGGATCAAAACATTCATTACTAGGCTCCATACTAGAAGGAAATACCATGGTAAGGACCCTTGGTATTTATAATACCATTGTGCAGAAATTGTACACGCATTTATGTCTTCATACTCACATGTGTATGTAGCTTTGATTAACAGAACTCACTTATACTTCTTGAACTTTGAATTTTATCATACGTCTTCCTCTGAACTATTCTGCCTTTGCCAAAACACTTGGTCATATCTGTAAAACACTCTGTCACATCCTGTTTATATCTTCATCAAGTAGGTTTCCATCAAGATAAAACTCATCAAGTAGGTTTCCATCAAGGACAACACATAATTGATAATTCCAACAAAAATGAACTTTAGGAAATTGGGTTGTAAAGTTTAATTATAAAATAGAGTTGTTGACTCACTCACTTTCATTTTCACCATCCAAGTGTTGAGGAGAGATTTTTTGGAGTGAATTTGGGCAAGCCAATATGACCAAATCCACAAACGAATCTGGAAACCATGAACACTAGGTAATTCATGACATTAAACTCATCCATTTGATCAAAATTTAATATAATAAATCGATTTTTTAAGTAGATTTCTTAAATTTCAAAATTGGTCATGTGTGTATGCAGGTCTAGCTATTTAAAGTCACATATAGAAAGCCCTATAAGTGAGTTACTAAAGGAAAAGTCATGTATATACCTGATTGTACCTTACATAAACTGTGTATGTGCAGAGAAAAAATTGAAACACAATTTCAAATTGTTACAGGAATAAGTACCCTAGGGCTTTGGGTTGAAACCCCAATAGAGAAAGAGAAAACTATAGTAAGAAACACTCATACAACTTAGGCAACATGCTTATATAAACAAGCTATGCGATAGCGACCATACTCAAATGTCCTTCATTTGGGTAGTTCCAATAGGGTTCAGACCCTCTACATCTCCAAATGATCTTTGAATCTACAAATCAACCAATTTGAACATACATAGCAGCATATAGATAAAGCATTTTAATGAAACTAAATTTATATCATATAAGCAAATGATTAGTTATACATCAAAATAACATTCATATATGAATTATAACAGTATATGATGCATAAACAAAGTTAATCTCACGAACAAGACAACACTTATTTTTATTGTAGAAAGCTATAATTAACATGGAGAGAATTCATCTGAGTCTTCTTCTTTCGGCTCCAAGCGGAACCATCCTCCAGATCCATCCAGTCCTTGTCTTCAATGAACTCCTTCCAGAAACAATACCATGATATCTCAAGCAAGTGGGAGAATATCAACACTCAAGGAAACAAGGGTTTCCTGAAACTTAGGGAAGTGCTTGAAGCATAGGGATACTTCAGACTCAGTTAGGGATAATCTTAGTATAATAATTCTATCTCTTCTCCTCTTCTAAGGCCTTCCCATAGAAGTCTATTTATACTTCTCCCACTTAGTTTTTTAGTTGGGAAATAGCTGGGCCACGGGCACTAGGAAGTAATCAATAGGTAAAACCCATGATCACCGCCCATAATTAAGGAAATTTAATTTTTTTAAGTGTTTTAACACATATACATGGGTTGGTTATTGACTAACCCATGTGTACACGCTTTTATCTTAGGGAAAAGTAGCGTGCAAGGAATAAAATTCTATCTCTTCTCCTCTTCTAAGGCCTTCCCATAAAAGTCTATTTATACTTCTCCCACTTAGTTTTTTAGTTGGAAAATAGCTGGGCCACGGGAACTAGGAGGTAATCAATAGGTAAAACCCATGATCGCCACCCATAATTAAGGAAATTTAATTTTTTTAAGTGTTTTAACACATATACATGGGTTGGTTATTGACTAACCCATGTGTACACGTTTTTATCTTAGGGAAAAGTAGCGTGCAGGGAATAAAACATTGTTTTTAAAATATTTGGACCAATTTTGGAAGGAGGGGTTGCCCTAGGCCATAAACCAAGCATCACAAATACCAAGGGTGGTAAATGGAGCTATGATAGATTCCCCCTAATATATGATGTCAGAAGGGGTACATGATGGCCGAAATGTATTAAGTATATGGAAAGGAATCCTGTCGAGACTGAGAAGGACTTCACCAGAATTCAGCCTGCCAAGCCATCAAAAAGAGATAAAAAAGACACTGGTGTCTGAGGCAGGCATACCTATGCCCAAAGAAAGTAAAGCATGTCTGCATATCAAGTACAAGTAGATCCACTATGTATACAAGTATAAAGAACTAAAAGTACATAATGGATCATCTGACCGTGATTGAAAAAGTACATGTCTGAATATCAGATATAATAAAATGATCAATGAAGCTAAAACATGAAGCTGATCACTGATGTCAAAAACTGATCCCAATAGTATGAAATCAACATGATGGAATAAAATGATACTACATCGCAGCTCAGATGCCAGCATATAATATGTCGCTGTGAAGGATTGCAACACATAGGGTGGATAGTGTCAACTAGCAGTAACATGAGCAACTGACAAGTGAACCAAAACATGTTGATGCAACCCAATCTCTTCACCAACCGTCGTGGTACATTTCTACACAATGGGAATAAATGATCTGATGTCAACCACGTAAGTAATCGTTTGATTACCGATCATTGATCTATATCATTAACAAATGCGAGACTACTCACCAATAATGATAATGAGAGTCTAACACCTGGAAGAATCTATTAGCAGGGGCCAATGATGTTTTCCCACTGTCGATAGCAAAGGAATTTTCCACCAATGACTACAAACCCCAAGGTACTGCCAAATGGACTCTAGATATTTGTCCGAGAGCAATGAGTCATAGTCGATAGGAAAATATCAGTTAGAAGGAAGGCATTAAGGCATCCTTCATCAATCTAGCGTGAGTGTAACCCATAGGCCAATAATGTGGGAGGAATTATATGAAAAAGATGTAGAAACCCAATCGAAGCACGTTTCCAGCATACACAAGGTGTAGCTAGCGCATGATAGAAACCCTCTGAACTTACCAATAATGAAAGCTGACACAGAGACGAGGAATCCACTAATAGGGTCAAATGGAAACCAAGGCACTGCACCAATCCCAATGTGTGATAATGAAAGCTAATGTCGAACACAAGGGAAACCACTTAGTCAAAGACCCATGATACTGATCGATGCTGACCACAAGGTGACTTATCAATAATGAAAATATGGCTAGGGTGTAGCTCTAGGCCTACCCTCAGAGCAATATGTCATCGTTGATAAGGACAAGGCCCACCAACAAGAAGTCAATGGAGACCTTCTCAGATCAGCATGAGCAAAGGACTAATATAACTTATGTGATGACAAACACAACACTGACAACTAAGGATGGCCGATTGAAAATTAGGTCAAGGTACACCGCAGAGAGGCTGACTCAGGCTTACTTCCCTTGAACAAAAGCACAACTCAATGATGACTATATGGTAGAATATGATAACTCTGTATAAGTTCGTCATGCAGGAGGCACGAGTGAACTCTCCATATGATTGGAAGAGGTAACCAATCAGAGGAGAACTGACTGAATAACAAGGTTAAGGCATACCTAAGTCAAACTAAATCCTAGCCAAAATGGAGGAGAGACTTTCTTTTGAGTGCTTTGTTCAAGGGTGACATGACTGACTCTAGCTGCCAACAATATATGGAAATATTGTCTTGTTCCCGCTCTTTTTGGAATACATAATTTCTTTGTCTTTTTCTTTAAGCTGGAAAAATAATAAACGAATGCTATAGTACAGTGGAAAGAACGAGTGTTAGAGAAATAGATGATCTAGTTCCTATGATGGGAACAATCTTATGCTCAATGTAGGAAGGCGAAATTGGTCAAGGACACTCAAAGGGATTTTCCTTCCATGGGTCAACGGATGTGTCAAGCTGTAGAAGCTAAGTGATTGCATGGTTGATTTTGTAGAAGGCATTGTCAAATAAGTGGCTTAAACACGAGCCCAAGTGAAGCTCGATCAAGGCCAAAAGGTGAAAACAGTCAAAATGCAATGCAACACTACAACTCAACACAAAATATCCTTTGTAAGAAGAAATTTCGGCGTAAATGACATTCAGAAAATCATTGTCAACGCGTTTTGAACCAACTAGTGTGGTTCATCATCAGGACAAAATATCCTCTAGGGTATAAGGCTAGAAATAGGTGCAAAAGCAAGGAGAATGTGTCTTCAGTACACAAGTCATGGCGGGAATAAAGAGGACTCCTAAGCCTACTCAGTATAACAACATCGACAACCAATGTCAGTGAGGTTATAACTATGATGCCCATTTAAAGGATGGCTCTACCATCGCATCATGATTTAAAAATTGGTGAGTGAACATGGTTTGCTAACTAATACATGATGGGGTCGACCCTATGGCTAATGTATAGCTGAACAGAGGCTAGTACACAAGATGCAATGGAAAAAATGGTCTTCCCTAACCTATATGCCAGTGAGTGAATGATACCTGCCATGATGGGTCAGTGGTCATGGGACCAAAATGGCATCTCAAAGAAGTGTCCAAAATATCCTAAAACAATAACCCATTCTTGACAATTGAAGCCCACAAGTCAAAAAATTCATGAGATGAAAAATCAAGTTTTGAGAATTTTTTTTTGAAATTTCAAAGCTATATATTGACTTTTAGACTCACAAATTTTTCATTCTATTTGGAAAAACGTTTTGGATCAAAAAAGGAGAAAACTTTCCTCTGAAGAATTCGACTGTTCAAATCGCGCCAAAGTTACCAGGTAACCCTCAAATCATTCTTGCAATGTTTTGTGATAGTTTTTAGAAGTTTTTATTAAGATTTGACCGTAGGAATTCATGCCAAAAAATCCAACTCTGCATACACGTGGGTTCGCTGTGACGAACCCATGTATACGACAGCCCTACACACGACTGTGTGTAAAGGGAACCCATGTGTACACAAGTTGAAATTCAAACACAAAATCTAATGGTTGAAACTCATTTTATTTTTTTCAGGATGACCATCACATGGAGAGAGAGAGAGAGAGCATACCACAATTGACAATGAGGTAATGAATGACCAAAATGCACTAGATGCATTGAGAGGGTGCAGCTTGTTGAAATTCTTCAAAATGCCAAAGATGAAAGCCAATACACACTTGCTCGAATTATTGATCCACTATTGGAGTGTAGAGGATGATGCCTTCATGATAGATCAGATGCCTCTCAGGATTGAGGTGGAATACATCTACTTTATTACAGGTCTCTCCCAAAGAGGGGAGGTTGTGCATTCGACTGACAGGATAAGGAGAAGTCTTTCAGTAGAAGGCTATGTACATATATACTATCCTAGACATCTAGAAAAGATTGGAAATCAGCTTCCAATCAAACACATGGATAGTTTATCTCTGAGGATTCTGTTGTTTACCATTGTGAGGGTAAACAGATTAGCTTCACTGCATCAGGCTTCATGAGTGTCCATGAGCCTGGCAGTGGAATGCCTAACCATGTTTTTCGATTGTTGCACACCTCTTCTAACCAACATGAAGAGCTAGCTAACCTCCATTCAAAAAGGTCAGACAAAGAACTTTGACTATGAGACTATTTTATGCTCCTTCTTCTTCGAGAAGGTACCTAGGCTACGTCCTAAGGTATTTGTCTCTATCAGCAGCCCACAAGATGCACGGATGGGTAGATGGGCTGACTTGATGAAACACCTAGGAGGTGGGGATGTGCTGAGGATGACTTTCAATGATGATTTTTTCACCTGGTGGGACCAACAAATCATCGCAATCGAAGACTACCCATATGTTGGCATGGATTTCCGAGGAGATCCAAACTTGGTGTTGCCACCAAACACAACATGGGGAGACATAGGTAACAATTTTTTAAGTTTTTGTAAATTTATAAGTTCTTTTTTTTTTTTTTAAATATGAAATGAACTTAGAAATATTTTTTATGGGACAAAATACTGACAAAATGATCATGTTCCACATGTGGGTCCAGTGAGACAAGATGGATTCCCGAGGCACAGGCATCACAGAAAAGGTGCCGAAGAGGCAGCAGCTAAGATAGAGAGGGTCCTATATGAAGTTCAAAGAAACTTGCTGAGATTGAATCACCAGGTACCAATGATAGCCATAGAGGATATACCTAAGGATATGCAGCGTTGTGTGGTAGGAGTACCATGGGACTGGGTCCGCATACTTCGGGATGTGGCCAATGCAGTAGTTAAATTTTTAGCTACTCATCCTAAACCAAGTTGATAGATAGAACGGACATGATTATGGGCATTTAATCCCAATTTTGTATATTATATTTTGAACACTTTATGTATACACATGTAGTTTTATGATATATATACAGATCAAAATTTTTAATGTTTTTTCAATTTTATGAATGATTGATATTCCAATCTAATGCTTTATTAGTGATAGAGTCCACTTATGAATTCTTAGATCATGGAATGTGCACATATGTAATATAAACAAATGATAGTTGCAACACTCTCACTCTAAAAAATTGGCGTTATAAATAAGGACCCCAAACCCGATAAATGTTATTTAATTGTGACAATACCAGTTACGAGTCAAGATAAACTACTAAAGAATCAATTCCATAAGAAATAGCTTCGGATAGTAAATTAATAATGATAGTTTATTCGTCAATGTTATTTGAAGCAGGACCAATACATACTCCCCTCGACACCATCAACTGGCCAGATGGATAATAAATCACCCAAGCTATAGAAGCAAGATTCTAAGTGTGCCTAGTAGCACCATCGACGAATTTGAAATATATGAAGTCATCCATCAACACCTGCCAAAGAAGATAAAAAAAATGTAGATATCACAAAATTCCCGAAAAAATATATACAAAAATACAATATATACAAACAAGCAATTGTTTGGTCGGAACCTAAGAAAAATACTTCTTAAGGTAGAGCCCATTTCAAGGCTCTGCCGACTTGTTCCCTTCAAAATCGACTAATTCATAAGTCCCTTTTCCAAAAACTCGTTTTACTATAAAGGGACCATACCACATACACTTGAATTTTCCTGCCCCCAAGGCATCTTTATCTTGGTTACAGACTAAGACAAGGTCACCTTAAGAAAAGACCCGAGGATGGATAGCTTTATCATATTGAGTTTTAACCCTTTTCTAATGGGCCTCGTTTATTATGGCGGCATCTCGATGCTACTTGTCGAGATGTTCCAAATGAATGAGGCACAATTCGAGACTAGATGTCTCTGGAAGAAGCTCTATAGCTAGCTTAAGGGATGGAATTTCACATTCAATAGGAAAAATAGATTCCAGTCCGTAAACTAACTAAAAACGTGTAAAACTAGTGGCAATCTTCACCGAGGTTCGGTATGCCCAGAGAGCTAGGTACAACATGATGTGCCAATTGGAGCAATTTTTGTCAATTGTCCTTTGTAGGATCGTCTTAAGGGATTTATTCACAACTTCGACTTGCCTATTTTCCTGAGGATAATATGGAGACGAATGCTCCTGCCGAAGCCCAACTTAAGAGCCAATTTGGTCATCAGTTGGTTCTAGAAGTGACTGCCATGGTCAGTTACAATCTCTCTCGGGATTCCAAAATGTGAAATAATATGATTAAACATAAACAAGGCTATTGTTTCATTATCATTTTTGTAAGTAGGCATGGCCTCAGCCCACTTCGTAAAGTATTCTACGGCCACTATGATATACTTGTGATTCACTGCCGAAGGCGGATTACAAGTAGTAAAGTCAATGCCCCACTTAGTAAATGGACAGATAGTGATAACAGGAAAAAGAGGAGCTGGATGTGCACACATCTTCTAAGTATAGGCTTGACAAGGGTGTCAATGTTTCACCGCTTCAATACATTCTTTGAGAATTGAAGGCCAAAAGTAGCCAGCACACAAAATTTTCTGGGCTGCTGAAAGCCCTGATAGATGACAAGCACAAGCTCCACTATGGCAATCATTGAGTACAAACTATGCTTCCTCCAAAGTTAAACAATGCCTAAGGATTGAATCAACCCCTCAGCACTATAATTTATCACTAATGATAACATAATTTTTAGCAAGGTGACGTAACTTTTGATGTTCATCCTTGGAGGAAGCAGGGGGGAACTTCGAAGTCTGGAGATATATGATGATATCTCCATACTAGGAATCTTGTGAAAAGATGAGGAATAAATGTTCGTCTTGGAAATTTTCCTCATAAACAATGTCTTCTTCAGAAGGCAACTCGGAAATTAATTCTGCAAAAACCAATGACTTCTTAGACTTGGCTGACAAGAACTTGTGATCAAATTCTTGCAAAATAACAGTGCATCAATTTTATTTTCCCCTAATCACTTGCCTACTGAGGACAAACGAAAAAGGATTGACAGCCACTAAGACAAACGTTTTGTGTAGCATAATATAATTCTGAAGCCACTCGACAGCATGGATAGCCACCAAGGCCAATTTCTCGATAGTAGAATAGCATAGTTCAAGACCTACTAAGCCTCGACTCAAGTAGTAAATCACATTTTCTGTGAGAGAATCATCCTCCTGAACTAGAACCATACCTATGGTTGATTATGCCGCAGCGAGATATAAAAGGAAATATCTGCCATAATTCGGTGGACTCAACATTGAGGTAGAGATTAATGCCTACTTCAAGGCATAAAAAGATTGTTGTGCAAAGTCGTCCCATGAAAATGGAATTCCTTTCTTTAGCAAATCCATAAATCCTTTAGTTATCTTAGCGTAGTTAGCTATAAATTGTCTCACGAAATTTGCCTTTCCTTGGAGACTTTGAAGTTGTTGGATGGAAGGCAGGAGAGGCAACTGAATTATTGCCTCTACCTTGAAAGGATCTACTTGAATCCCTTCAGTTGATATGATAAATCCTAACAACCGACTAGATGTGACCGTGAAAATGCACTTATTTGGATTCTACCGGATTTTGTAAAATCGACATCTCTCAGAAACTAACCAAAGATTGCTGGGATGATTGATTCTCTTTCGAGAATGAGTAGCTAAATCATCCAAGTATGCTTCAATGACATGTTTGATTTCATGGAAAGCATAAGACATGGCCCGCTAAAATGTAGCTCCAGGATTTTTAGGACGAAAAGGAATCTTTTTGTATGCAAAGGTACCCCAGGGAAAAATAAAAGTTGTCTTATGCTGGTCCTCTGGATGGATAGAAATTTGATTATAACTAGAGAATCCATCCATGAATGAGAAAATTTCATTACCCACACATTCATCAAATATCTGATCAATAAAAGGTGCGGGGTAATGATCCTTTGGACAAGCTTTGTTCAAATCCCTAAAGTTGATGCAGATTCAGATCATTCCTTGCTTTTTATCTACCAGGACTAGATTGGAAGCCCATTCTGTTAGAGGAATGGGGTATATGAAACCTACCGTAAGCAGCTTCTCAACTTTAGCTTTAATAGTTGCTTCTTTCTTAGGATTAACCGGTCAAAGCTTCTGACGAATCGGCTTGGTGTTTTCGTATGTCTTGATCTCATGCTGGACTATAGATGGATCAATACCAAGCATTTCATCATAAGACCAAGCAAACATATCTCAAAAATCTTTAAAGAGGTCGGTGTAAATTTGAATCTTTTCAGGGGAACAATCATCTCTATTGAAGACATTTTCTATAATATCAGGATTCCTAGAGATGTTTGTAGGTACAGTTTTTGAGATAATCGACATATTACCTTTGACAAATAACTATGCTGGAGCCAAAGGGTTTGAAACTGTACAAACATCGCTAGTAAGCAGATTGGAGAACCTGGATTCAACTTCCTGCAATGCTGGAAGAAAATATGATCGATGATGTAAATCATTCCAAGGTCGATCTACACCTATCATTGCTTCTAAAATTGCTTTGTTAGATGGTAAAACTGTATCTAGGAAATCTAGAGTAGAGGTAGAATCAAGTGTCCAAGCTGGAGCCACATCACCATCTAAATCCTCTAAAAAAGGAGTGGGATGGTTTTTTGTATAGTTAACAATAGATTGATAGCTAAGTTCCGCTACAGACATGGGAAATGCCATTCCACCAACCTGGCCTCCATCTAATGTGGTCATAGATGAAGGTAAGGTCCAAGGGTCTAAAAAATAATGAGTTCAAAAGAACTCTCTCCATGAAGGCCCCTTGAAGGATGAAATTGAATTGATTCTAGTTGTAGGAGGGGGAAGGTCAAATATACCCATCAAGGAAGAGTATATCCCAACTCCTGAATTCTCTATAGGTTGATGGGGATTATCCACCAATGGAATGACAGAATCCGAAGTTGCTAAAGAATCACCTAGAGAATAATATAACTAATCAATTTTAACAATTCTCCCCTCATGAGGAAAACAAAGGATGCAGAATAGAGATGAAACTATGGCATCCATCTCATAAATCCAATTCCTTCCTAAGAGAAGGTTGTAATCCAGGTTGGCATCAACGATTTCTACCTCAATATTAATGACCTTTCATACAACACATATAGGAAAAGCTGGGATAATTCTATGTGGCCTATGAGAATGAGCATCAAATGCTATAAAGAGAGTCAGTGGGGGAATAGCTAAAGGTGATCCAATGGCATTCCAACATGACATAGACATTACGCATGTGGAATTTCCCTCATCTATAATTGTCTGAAAAATATTGGTTTTTCGGTAAGTAGAATTTATCTGGAAAGCCATATGGTGAGGAAGTCTCTTTTTGACATTTAGCATATCAAAAGTGGGCACTAAAGAATTTTTTGGATCCACTGCCCTGATTGTCGAAAGCAAAGCACTTCTCTAAGCAGGACACGACTGGAGTACTTCCAATGTAGACATAGCACAAGGACTTTGAACCAGATCTTCTACAATCGAGTAGTTTTGGGCTACCCTAGCATTAGGGTTAATAGTAGAGTGCTTTGTGGAACCTTTCAGTATCCGAGGTATAGACTAAACAGAGGGTTGCTCAATATGGAGTGGGTCTATGGTTTCGGGAACAAAGTTTTCCTTAAATGTTTCTATTTCACCATAATCACGTGCCTGTGTGGCAACGTCGACATGAGAGTTCATCATATATACATTTGAGGAATTTTCCTCTTCATGATTGCCCCATGCGGAGGTACTAAAGTTCGAGTTCGCACCAGCAAGTAATTGGTGCCCTTGGGGAAAAGGGTTAGTCAAGATAGCTTGGGAGCTAGAGGACCCTTGCTACACTAAAAAGTGTTGAGCATCCTGAATCTTGGGGCAGAGCTAAGTCAAATGATCTCCATTGCAAATTACACAAATTACACAAATTACACAACCAATAAGTCTTGATGATGAGTCTTGGTCTAGACTCAAAATTTTGACAAAGTAAAGATGAAAACTATGGAATATCTGAATTTAGATTCTAAAAGATAATCCTTTTTACTATTGCTAGGATATTAAGTTTAACTTCATTACATCAGGCCTCATGACCAGCTATGTTCTTAGAAGTGGAATGTCTAAGCCTAGTAGTGTATTATTAGTGTATAATGCTCCTAGCCAGCTTGAAGAAATAACTAATGTTAGTGAGACAGGGGAAGATAAATAACTTTGGCTATGGAACCATCCTCTCCTCATTGTTCTTAGAGTGGATTCCTACGATATGATGTAGAGTGGCATCTACCATCAATAGTCCTAGAGATCTAAGGATGGATAGATGGGTAGTCCTAGGTGACATTTAACGACAAGTTCTTCTAATGGTTAGAGAAACAAGTTGTGGTCATAGAGGATTACCCGTATGCAAGACTAGATTTCTAACTAGACCTGGAGTTAGCACTTCCTGAAGGATATTCATGGGGAAACATTGGTAATATCTTTTATTTTTAGCATATTTGATTTTTCTGCATTTTTGAAGATAATCTCAAGAAATTTAAAGTCTCTTTTCATGAAAATAAATCCTCACAATATTAAATGATCATGATACATGTGTGGTACAAGTGACACCTGAGTGTCTATCGAGGTATAGTCTTCATAAAAAATACGCGGAAAGAGTAAAAGCTGATTCTGAGAGGGTCCTCCATACTATACATAAGAGCTTGAAGTGTTTCACTCACAAGGTTCCGATGGCAGTAGTAGAGGATCTTCCTAAGGGTATATAGAGACGAGTGGTTGGAGTACCATGAGAGTGGGTGCGACTCTTCTGACGAGTGGGAAATTCCACCGTCTTCTACTGAGATTCTCATCCAGGGAAGGGCCCACAAACATTGATTTTAGATGACTAATATTTTTAATATCGGCATGATTAGGCTTAAGCCATAATTTTGCAGGACATTTTTCCTTATTTTCTAATATTTTGACACACTTATCTATCTATATACAAAAACTTCGTGATGACTTGATCATATATGCAAATGATTACCTAATTTTTTGATTTAATGTGATGAATGATTGATATGTCAATCCAATTATTGGTTAGATATAGAATAATAAAATGCATTATATGATCATAGAATGTGAATGAAAGTAATAAAATTAAATGGTCTTTGTAATGATATCACTCTCATAAATTGATAATGTAATAAAGGATCCCTCACATGATAATATTGTTTAATTGAGACATTGCCAATTGTGAGTCCATGTAAGCCACTGATAATTCAATACCACAAGATATCTCTTTAGAAATTAAATTAATAATGAAACTATATTCAACGATATGATTAGAAGCAAGGCCAATACATATGCCTCCTATGACTAACAACTAACTAGACGGATAGTGTATTAACCAAGTGGCGAAAGCTAAAGTTTGAGTATGTCTAGTAGCACCATCTATGAACCCTAAATACACCGAACCACCCACTCAAAGCTATCAAAGTAGATTGAAAACACCATCATCAGCATGACACCTATAGACAAAAACACAAAGTATGTACAATATTTACAAAACAAAGCAAATGCTAGGAAAAAGCCTAGGCATAATACTTCTTGAGATAGAGCCCATTTTTTGTCTCCAACAACACATTCTATTCAAAATCAACTAACTCATAAGCACCCTTCTTCAAGACCCTTTTAATAATGAAAGGACCATACCACATAGGTTTGAATTCTCTTTCCTCCAAGATATCTTTATCTTTTACATATAGCAAGACAAGGTCACCTTTAGAGAAAACCCTAGGTCATACAAACTTTTCATATTGAGGTTTGACTATTTTCTTATTGGCCTCATTCATTGTGGTGGCATCATCACATTGCTCATCAAGATATTCCAAATGAAAAAGACACTCTTCCAGACTTAAGGTGTCTAGAAGAAGATGGAATTCCAACTTAAGAGATGGAATCTCATATTCTATAGGAAACACTAATTCCAAACCATAAACCAACTAAAACCGTCTGAACCCCTTAGCAGTCTTAACAAACATTCAGTATGCCCATAGTGTTGGATATAACATGATCTGACAATTTGACTTAGCTTGATTAATCATTGTTTGAAGGCTAGTCTTAAGGGATTTATTAACGACTTCAATTTTCCCATTAGCTTGAGGACAATAAGGAGACGAATGCTCCTATTGAAATCCCAATTTTGAAGCCAACTCGGTCATCATATTATTTTGAAAGTGACTTCCATGATCAGTGATAATATATTTAGGGATACTGAAATTTGAAATTACTTGTTAAAAAGGAGAAGTATAGTTGTCTTACCGTCATTATTAAAATTGGGCATACCTTCGACCCACTTTGTAAAGTACTCCACTACTATAATAATGCACTTGTGTCCCTTTGTCAAAACCAGGTTACAAGTAGTAAAATCGATTCCCCACTTAGTAAATGCATCAATAATGATGACAGGAAAAAATAGAGCTATATGAGTGTGCATTTTTCGAGTATATATTTGAAAGGGATAGCATTTTTTGTCTGCCTTAGTACAATCTTTAAGAATGGAAGGCCAAAAATACCCTTCAGGCAATATTTTTCGAGCTGTAGAAAGCCGATATGAATGACCTACACAAGCCTCACTATGGCAGTCATTCAAAAATGGCTCAACTTCTTCTACGGTCAAACATCATCTAAGAGTTTAATCAACCTCGTGCTGATATAAAGTATCCCCAATGATCAAATAATTCTTAGCCAGGTGACATAATTCTCGACGTTCATCCTTAGAAAAAGACTAAGGGAACTTCAAAGTTTGGAGATATTCAATGATGTCTCCATACCAAGGATCATGTGAGGAGATAAGAAAAATATGTTCATCCAGAAATGATTCTTCATAAGTACCATCTCGTTCAAAAGGTAATTCCGAAATTAATTATGTGAAAACCAAAAACTTCTTCAATTTAGTTGACATAAACTATAGATACAACTCTTGTAAATTAACAATCCATTTATTGTATTTCCCCCCAATCACTCGTGTATTGAGGAAAAATTGAAATAGATTGACGTTAGCTAATACGAAGTTTTTTCGCAGCAAAATGTAATGACGTAGTCGCTGAACAAAATGAACTGATACTAAAGCCAATTTCTCAATATGAGAGTACCAAAGTTCAGGACCAGCTAAGCCACAACTTAGATAATAAATCACATGATCTCTAAGGGCATCATCTTCCTGAACAAGAACCATAACAATGGTGGATTCTTTCACCGCTAGGTACAAAACAAAATCTTTTCTATAATCAGGTGCACTCAAAAGGGGAGCAAAGTCCAATTCTTTTTCAAACCATCAAACGAGTGTTGAGCGAAATGCTCCCAAAAAAATGGAACTCCTTGCATTAAAACTTTTTTGGTCTCAGGATAGTTCACAATAAACCTCCTAAAAAAATTGGCTTTTCCTTGGATAATTTGAAGTTGATGATCTTTGACGTGGGAGGAAATTGAAGTATTGCCTCCACCTTGAGAGGATCAACTCGAATCATGCCCAAATCCCTTCATTAGAAATTATGAATGCCAACAAACAACTAGATGTAACCATGAAAACGCACTTATTAGGGTTCAACCAAATTTTATAATAATGACATCTTTCAAAAATTAGATGAATATGTTTTGGGTTTTCGATTGTATGACAAGAGAGAGAAACTAAATCATCCAAACAAGCTTTAATTATATGTTTTGATGTCATGGAAAGCATAAGACATAACCCGCTCAAAGGTAGTCCTAACATTTTTAAGGTCAAAAGGAATTTTCCTATATGGAAACATATCCCAGGGGAAAATAAATGTTGTCTTATGTTGATCTTTAGGATAAATTTTTATTTGATTATATCGAGTAAATCCTTCCACGAAGGAAAAAAAATCATTTCTAGCACACTTATCAATAATTAAATTTATAAATGGAGTTGGGAAATTGTCTTTTGGACATGCTTCATTCAAATCCATGAAATCAATACATACATAAATTGTTCCTTTCCGTTTGTCCACAGGGACTGGATTTAAAATCCGTTCCATTAAAGGAATAGGGTAGATGAAACTTGCATTAAGAAACTTCTCTACTTCTGCCTTGATAACCACAACTTTCCTAGGGTTGACTGGTCGAATATTTTGATGCACAGGATTTGCATTTTGTGAGCCTTGATCTCATCCTAAACTATAACAGGATCAAACCCAAAAATTTCCCAATAAGGCCAAGCGAATAGATCTATAAACTCTTTAAATATATCGGTGTAAATTTTAATTTCTTCAAGGGAATAGTCAACTCCAATGAAGATATTCTCGATAACATTGGGATTCTTGGAAATGTCCACTGGAATAGTTTCTGAAACATTATCTATATTACCTCGAGGAAAAATATGTGTTGGAGCCAAAGGTTTTAAAATTTTATGAACAGTTCCATTAGAAAGAGGACTAGACAATCTTGATTCAACTTTATGCAAGTGAGGGAGAAAATAGGAACAATGATGCAAATCATCCCATTGTCTCTCTACACCAGTCATTGCTTCTATAATTTCCTCTTCAGATGGTAAAACAATATGGAGGAAATCCATACCCAAAGTGGAATCAATTTTCCATATCCGAGCCACATCATCATCCACATCCTCTGATGAAATATGGATGGGATCATAATATGCAAAAATAAGAATGGATTGATATGAAATTTATGTTGCCAATTTGGCATAATCCATTCCACCCACTTTCCCTTCTTCTAAAGTGACAGTAGGAGGCAGAAAGGGCCAAATATATAAGAAATAATGAGTTCTAAAAGAATATTGTCGAGGGACCATCCTAGAGGATGAAATCACATTATCATAAGCAACAGGAGGTGGAAGATCAAAATTATTCATTAATGAGGAATGCATTACAACTCTTAAATTCTAAATAGGCTTCTTAGTATTCTTCACCAAGGGGACACTAGAGTCAAAAGATACATTAGGGTCATTGGGATAATAGGTTAGTTGATTAATCGTTACAATTCTCCCTTGATGAGGAAAACATAGGATGTAGAATAAAGATGACACTCTGGAATCCATCGCATAAACCCATTTATGACCCAATTTTTTTTTCTAATCAAGATTAGCATCAACTATCTCAACTTCCACATTAATAACCTTAGCTCCTACACAAATAGGAAAGGTAGGCAGAATCCCATGAGGCCTATGATAAAGACCATGGAATGCAGTTAAGAGAGTAGGAGAGGGAATAACTTCAGGGGACCCGATAACTTTCCATCATGACATAGGCATGATACATGTCCAAGCCCCTTCATCAACTACAGTTCGAATGATGGTCTTATTATGCTACATATATTTAATCGGAAAATCCATATGATGAGGGAGTCTCGTTTTAACATTTGACATATGAAATGTAATTACTAAATATTTTTGAGGTCAAATGCTCTGATCACAGTGAGAAAAGCACTCCTTTGTGCAAGACATGACTAGAGTACCTCTAATGCCAACATAACATAGGGGCTATGAGATAAATCTTCAACAATGCAATAGTTCTGACTAGCCCTAACATTTGGATTATAAGTCGATTGTTTTGAGGAGCCTTTCGACATCCAAGGTATAGATTAAAATGAGAGCCTCTCTATATGAAGAGGTTCTTAAGTATTGGAATTATTTTTAGCCGTAGAAGGTTCTAGCTCTACATAATCATGAGCTCTAGTTAAAATATCAACATGATACATAACCATACATGCATTCAATGCAAATTCCCCTTCCTAGTTTCCCCCACTAGGGGCTCTATTATTAAAATTTGTGCCAACAAGTAATTTCTTCCCTTGGGGAAAAGTATTAGTAAGCACAACCTAGGAACTAGAATAACCTTGCTAGGCTAATAAGTGCTAACTATATTGAATCTTGGGGAAGAGATGATTAAGATGATAGCCACTACATAACTTGCATGGGAATTTAACTTTCTCTTTAGACTCCTTCTTTCCCTCATCAGTGTCTTCACTAGGTTTATTCACATTCCCCTTCTATCCATTATCCTTCTTCCTCCCACACCCTTTCTTCTTCCCATCGTATTTTTTATATCCTTTAGGGTTCAAGGACTGAACAACATTAACTGCTAAAGGTTGAGAAGGAGGAGACAATGATGGCATAGTGGAGAAAGCATATTGTAATGACAATTGTTGCAATTGATTTAACAAACTAGTGATATTACTATTGATCGATCCTACAACTATGTTGGCATGGGGCTTGGTTTTGGTTTGGCGAGATCAATTTTAAATTTAGGAGCATCAAGAAAGATCTTATAAATGACTCTAGACTAGGAATAAATAAGCTTTAATTTTTGGGCTCTAAGGATAACTGTTCTTTAGTGAAAACTCCTAAAAGTGAAACATCCTTAGATATATCTATCTATAATGATTTCAGAACCATTCTAGAAGAAATTCATCAAGGATATAAGCCTTAATAAATCTCTTCCTTCTACACCACTCTTGAATGTGGTGAGATATATGGGTGGCCTTATCCTACTAAAATTTGGCGAGAAGTTCAGTTTCAACATCATAACAGATAGGAAACTGAAAATGGTTAAGAAAAATTGTAGCCAACTCACCAAACATATAAAACAACCAACACCTTTAATTTGATATACCATTTCACCACATTTCCATTTAAGGTGAATTGAAGGATTATCAAACTAATTGAATCATCAATCAAGGAGTTTGATGAGAACCATAAGTGGAAGGAGGTTACATGGTCTATTGATACTGAGCAAACTTCGCTTCAAATTTTGGTATATCAGACATAATTTTAGTAATGAAAGAATTCTAAGCTAGGTTGTAATAGATCATATCATTAGTCAATTTAGAAAGATCTAGCAAATTAAGAGTTGTCATGGGTGGTAAGCGTAGAGAGAATCCATAATTCCAAGCTCCAAGAGTGGAATTCCCAACATTTGAAAAGAAGTACCCCAGATTTTGAGAGGCACCATGTTATCAAGGATTAGGGAAAATGTTAAGTGTACAAATTTATTTTAAATTTTAGAAACCTTAGCGAATCTCACTAGTTGCTAATATGCAAAGTATAAAATGTTTGAAGATGTTATTGTAAAAATATTCAAATTTTAATCATTTTGTATAATGTTTTCAAAATTTTGGAAAATTTGAAGGTTAAATAATTTTACAGTATAAAATTTGGGAAAATCTTAAAAAAAATGGAAATCGGTGAATCATTTTTTTGGAAAAAACATGGAAAATTATCCCACCTATGAATATTAGCCCCTAAACATTTCTCGACCAAGGATTACTTGTAGAAGTAACCGAAATATAAGGAAAACATTGTATTATAGTGGTATATGGAGGGTATCCACCCCATACTGCAGGATTACTAGTCATAGGAAATCTTCCTCCCAATGAAACATTGAATAAAGGGGAGAGCCACTGATAAGGATTCCAAGCAATAGCTAAGGGAGGAAAAACCTGTGAAGTACGAGAAGAAGGGAAGGTTATACTCCCTTACTAACCAAATAAATGAGAGATATTTATAAACCCAAAACCAATAACAAAAGGATATACCAAGCCATGGCTCCCTTGAAAAGGATTGATGTTTTGATCATGGCTAGAGAAAGGAATGGATCCTACATTCAATGATAGATTGGAAGGAGGAATAAGTCCACTTCCAATTTTAAAAGCTTGTAAACATGTTGAACCAATAGCCATTGAAGTCATAGATACAAAATTTATAGAAGGTAAGGTTGATGAGACTAAGGGAATCCCACTAGATGACATTACAAAAGTATAAACATCAGCGAAAGGAACAAAGGGTTGGGTGCCCCCACCCAAATGCAGGATGGAGGTAGAGCCAATAGCTATCATACTATGTGTAAAAATAGAGATATAAGTAGTAGTACCTCCTCTAGCTGAAGAGGGAGTATGTATGCTAGCCATATTGGCTGCTTGACTTATGCCACTAACATCGACCATTAAGAACAAAGACAGAGAGTGAATGGGATTAGCCGACCTATGAGTCAGAGTACCCACATATGATACAACATAAGAAAGATGAGAAGGAATAGGTTCGATAAGATTCATACGGTACTCAAAAATGTCTTCAATTTCTACTTCATCTTTCGATCGCAAGAGCACTCTAGCGAGCACCAGAGGGTTTTTTCCCATATTATGGACTAGACTAGGCTCACCCTGTGAAATAAGAGTCTTGGGAGAAGGATTTGTCTATGTTGCATTGGCTGGTACTGGTTCAAAAGAACCAAAAAAATTACTCCTACACCTTCTCGGTGAAGGTTTGACACTCGCACGTGAAATCAAACAAAGCCTTCTAGACCAACTATTGGCTTGAGGGGGCCTAACCATGTTTAGAGTTAATTAGCCAAAGAAATCCCTACACTACTAGCCCTTTTGACATCATCCTGCAGAGTGCGGACTGAAGTCTCACCCAAAGAAGTATGGGGGGATGTTGGAACCAAGTTTCCACACCCTTGAGATGTCTAAGGTGTCGATTTCGTCCAACTATGCCTACCTACGTGCAGGTCACTTCATGCACTATTCTAACCTTCAATGCCCTCGTAATCTATTATAATCACCTTTCACGCAGTCCTAACCAGGGGTTGAGATGCTTCTGTACTGCTATGGCAGCGAACTGCACCATTTCCTCAAACTACACCATGAATCTTACTTATCTTCTGAAAGATCTTAGTTAACTTCACATAAACAGATATTCTACCTTGCATTCACTTAATCAACACATTCATACATATTCGTGCATCATATAAGCATTAAAATTGCAATGTATATTCAATGTAATAGATGCATAAAACATGAAATAAATACGCAGAATGGATACAAAACTTCTCTTTATTAATGCTCCAACTGTTATAGACTCAACTCACCCTATGCACTCAGCTGCAGGGGTTTGCACACTCAGCTGCGGACTACTAGGCCTCTACGCACTCAGCTGTAGAGCCTTCTCCTACTCTACGACCCAACACTAGACTTACACTTCAGATATGACTCAATCCTTCATCCTTATCATTATTATTCCATGATCTATTCATCTATTGATTACTTAGAGCCTCACTCTGTTTATACAATCCCATGGTCCATGGACCATGGGTAGATCTCTACAGTCAACATTACACTACAAAATTGAGGGCAGACAAACCTATGACTCTTTTACAAACTACGCGGTCTGTGCCCACAAAATGTAGAGTCTTTACATTGGGGTTACAACTTTTGACCAAAATCTAGGCTCTAAGCCCCAAAATATCCCTTGGAAGATCCTGCGACCAATAGGCCCCCAACACAAACATCGTGACTCACCCTTGAGTCACTCTGTTGGTGTGGAGATCTTTGCACAAAGACCTCCCAACTCTACCTAGATTACTGCAAGATTGGCAATGCAATGAGTAGCTGCCTACTGCACTTTAGAGACCATTGTAGTTGAACTGCCTCCCCGAACCTGTTCCTGTGTTTCTTGCATTTGTGTGAGCTTTGCTTCATTAGAGGTTGTAACGATATACACCTCATCAATCCATGACTATAAGCGTGCCTTCAAAATTGTTTCCTTACGTTGAGCAGCATCCACCTGCTCCTTGATTTCTTTCACCTACTGCATCCGTGCAAGCCTTTATGTAAGGGAAACCATCTGCGTGGTCCCTTATACTTCATCATATTTTTGTTATAGCTCACATGCCTCCGTCTCTATGCGCAGTATGTTCGGGTCGTCTTGCAGAGTGGTGAGAACCTTGAACGACTCCTCGAACATCTTTGTGCAGTCTTTCACTGCACTATTGACCTCTGTTATTGCTGTTGTAATTGCACTGGTGTGCTGTTCCTTAACGTCTGGTAGAGTTGAAGGCTGGGCCTTCAATTGTAGTTTGGATATCTAAAGGTTCATCTCTAGCTTAACCTTAGCAATCTTTTCCTTTGCCTCACGCATCCCTATTGCTAGTTTCTGGATGCACGCCTCCATTGGTTCTTCTGCTTGGATGTCTAGCTCCTGGACCATATGGCAGGCTTCCTCTACCACCTGTACTAGGTTTCGGTTCTGTGCCACTACCTTGTCACGTTGTAGACTCAACTGTTCAATGTTGATGGGATTCTCATTTACGACTTGGAGTGCGTGGCCCTCCCTAGCTCGCAGTTCTGTAGTAACTTCATCCTGTAAAACATAGAGCATCTCCCGAGAGAGCACAACCATATTTATCTCGATTCCCTTCACCATAGGTCTATCAGCCTCATTTTATATAATGAATGCTCCCTCTGGAAGCACTATAGTGTTGGTAATTCGAGCGCACACCATTTCCTCAGCTGCTACGAGGTTGGTGGACACAATTATAGTCTCTGGAGTGCGCACTTGAAACTCTTGTATATGTGCTTAGAGAGTGTCCAACACCATCTGGTGTTCCTTCGCAAACTGCTAGAGGGTCTCCATGGTGACATCCCTCACTATCTCCCCAATGTCATGTAGATCCCTCTTAGTGAGGGTGATTGGTAGAAAGAAGTTTTCAAAGCCTTCGACTTCTTCTGTGGCCATACCTTCTCTCTTGGGCGCTGTTGTTTCAGCTATGTGGACATTGTCTACATGTCTGCACCACCTTGTTCTATATCTATTTCATGTTCGAGAAAAAGAGACTTTTATCCTTTGCTCTCTTCCTCTTCTATCTTCTGTTTCTCTCCTGCCAGCTTTGTAGCGTCCCTCGCTGCCTCGGCCTTGGCTACATCTACTTTGTTCCTCCGCTTCTCTGCCAACTACGCCATCTACAGTTTCACCTCATCCTTTTTCCTATGTGCGGTGGACTTCTCTACTTCCACTACAGAGCTAGCTAGAGCATAGCACTCTGGCAGCTATGACTCAAAGACGATGAATATGACACTGTCCATTGCTAGATAAGGGAGCTCATTCCAAGTCTTTGTGGGGTCCTTCCTTGCCCTGATGTACGGATGGTGGAAATCTACCTTTAACTCCGCGAAGCTCTACAAACTATTATAGACCGTGGGCAATAGCTACAGCTTGTGATTAATACCCATTCTAATGTTCATCTCCATGAACACTAAGAATATCTTACTGTCCCCTATCCTCTACGCATCTCTAGTTGCCCATAGTGAAGCATAGTTCGCTGGTTCCGGAAGGTCCTACACGATCGTTAGGAACTGGATATTCTCGGGAAATTCCCATGCCACCAGCACGATGGACAAAAAAAACCATGCATAATGAAAAGTCTTCCCCTGCTTCTGTGCCTCGCAACAGTTCTCAAGGAACTCGCCCTACAAGTAGTTCGTCTAGTTAAACTAGACCCCTTCTATGCATTGTGTGGCAAGCGCAACCACCTGTGTGTGCACCTCAACCGTGCGGCACTTCCGCATAACCTTTCTAGCCAATATCTGCATTGCAACTTTCACCGCAGCATTGATGATGCTGGAAATCACATATCATTTATTCTTCTTCTCCATCTTGAACTTCTTCTTCATGGCCTCTACGATGGCCAAATCATCACTTTTACCCTCCGAGATGTTCGTTGGGTCCTCCCCTTCACAAGGGAGCTAGGTAATTCTGTGAATTAAGTGGTCCATGATAGGGATGGGCACCTACAGCCATAAGCACCCATCATGCACCAGACAAAGTAGCTGCCTAGTGACAAAAATAGTCACTAGGGTGTGATGGTAATGCGACACCTAGAGAAATTTTAACAATCTTTCCTTTTCTACACCTCTCAGCCACTTACGTGGCACCAAATCTATAACTCTTTTTGGGGCATCCTTCTTCTGGCACATGACATGCATGGTTTCCAAATGTGGGAACTTCTCATGGTCTGCAAGATCCCAGTCTTCAAATTTAAGTGCAGGCACTTGCCCCAAATGTGTTCCTTCAAAAATGATGTCATGAGGGAGCAACAGAGTCTGTAGAGACCTTGTTAGGCCCCTATACTACTAGTGTAACCCCTTATTACGATTAGTACAACCCACTTATTATATTGATGTACCCATGTAGTGCCCATATTGTTACTATTGTGCCCCATAGAAGCCCACTATTGTTATTATTGTGCCCTCACATTATTATTGTTATGTCAGCTCTAATTATGTTATGACGCATTAGACTCCTAAATATAGAAAGGAGGTCCTTTCATTTGTATCATCCAAGAATTGTTCATTTATGTAATGTAAAGGAGGTTTTCCCCTCAAAGAGGCTGAATTCTAAGGCATTGATCTATCTTTTCTATCTTTTATTGAACTGGTTTCATAACATTTGGTATCAGAGCTTTGGATTCTAGGGTTTCGCTGCTCCAAACAGGGCATCGTGGCATTTTCGCTATTATTTTTTTTTCCTGTGGCGTTTCATAAGATAAGAAACAAACCCATTTGAGAAGCCATTGCGCTAAAGCTCGGGTCCAAATTTCAGATCATTTTTCTCTATATTTACAGAGATATAATCTGAGGAAGTTGGTCTTTTTGCAGACTCTGGAATTACATTCCAAACAGGTGACCTGGGGAAAATTGTCATAACATTCTCTCTGAGCATCGGATTGAAATTTTGTAAGAAGTTACAGAAAGAGGACAGACTGTGGTTTCGTTTATATATTTTGCAGTGCCAAAGGTTGAAACAGTGACACGTGGCACTTCATACAATTTCACTCTTCTGGAAAGGTCTCTAATCAGGTCATCTTGGGAAATTGTGCATAACTTTTTCTTGGAGAATCCAATTTGGTTTAGATTGGTGGCATTGGAAAGAGGACGTAGAGGGCTATTACAGGTCACAATTTTAGAACTTAAAGATCCGAAAGTACAGAGTTGCAGTCGTTTCAAGATCGAGCTCCTAAAATCAAGAAAAAGCAAGATGAGGAAGTTTGATGGCAAGGATCTGGTAAATTGGATACTTCAGATGGAGCAATATTTTGATCTACAGGGTGTACCACTATTACAAAAGGTATGTATTGCATCTTCATATTTAGAACCACATCAATTTTTATGGTATGAAGGGCTTTGTTCTCATAAACAACTTGTTACGTGGTCAATTTTCATGGAGGAAATGATAGCACATTATGAGGATACAAAGAGCAACACCTTCTTTAGAGCCACACCACAACAATTGGAAAGAGTAAAAGGGCTTTGTGACATAGTGGAAAGAAAAATTATGGAAAGCAGGAAGCATACCCCTCACAACTATAAAGATGGAAGTGTTGTTTCTCCTAGCCTTCCACAACCTCAAGGGTTACACCACAACAATTGGAAGAAAAAAGAGAAAAAGGGCTTTGTTACAATTGTGATAGCAAATGCACTAAAGGTCATAAGTGTGCTGAGAAGAAATTATTTTACATAGAATATGAGGAGGAGGAGGAAAATGATCAAGAATCATCAAAAGAAGAGGATATATGCTAGGACCCCACCCCAGAGAAAGAAGAAAT
>APFE031015669.1:109314-198176 GCA_000404065.3 Pinus taeda
CAAACTCTAGAGATAGAAGGACATATCAGGAAGAAAAAGGTTCAAGTAGTGAAAGATCACATCGAGCATCAACAACAAGTTCTCCAACTTTTAAAGGATAATGCCACTTCAGTGTAAAATCAAACGAAACAACAGGTAGATCAACATCGTAGTGAAAATTGTTTTTATGTAGGTGATTGGGTATTTTTACTACTACATCTCAAGCAAGTTATTTATGAGAAGGAAATGTTGGCAATACTACATGCACTTAAAAAATGGCGACCCTACCGAATGGGAAGACTCTTCAAGGATGAGGATGTGGAGGCATTGTTTTGTGCTATTTCTATTATCCAACCAAATTAGATAAACAAAGCAAGGGATGAATGGAAGAAGGACAAAGAAGTATGGCCACTTATTCAAAAGTTGCAAAAGGTCCCAATTCAAACAATATTGCCAGAAATTGAAGAGGAAGGACAAATCATATTGGAACCTAGAGCACTCATAGAAACAAGAACCCGATAGCTAGGAAATCGATCAATTTCAGTGTATCTCATTAAGTGGAAGAAATTACTCGCTAAAGATTCCACATGGGAGGACAAGAATCTTATACAAAAGCATCACGAACTACTCAAGTGTTGAGGACAATGCTTTTTGAAGGAGAGGGGCATGTTAGGCCCCTATACTGCTAGTGTAACCCCTTATTGCTATTAGTACAACCCACTTATTATATTGATGTACCCATGTAGTGCCCATATTGTTGCTATTGTGCCCGATAGAAGCCCACTATTGTTATTATTGTGCCCTTACATTATTATTGTTATGTCGGCGCTAATTATGTTATGACCCCTTAGACTCCTATATATAGAAAGGAGGTATTTTCATTTGTATCATCCAAGAATTGTTCATTTATGTAATGTAAAGGAGGTTGCCCCCTCGAAGAGGCTGAATTCTAAGGCGTTGATCTATCTTTTCTATCTTTTATTGAGTTGGTTTCATAATAGAGATTTTTCTCTTATCTATGTCTTTGGGTACCTTTGCTTTTCCCTTCCATGGAGGAACATATGCGGGCAACCTGGTCAGAGGGTTCACACCCTGGGTTTCTACCTCCATATCTACATCCTCCTCCTCATCTACTAGGATTTCTTGAAATTCTTCCTCCTCATTGGCTTCCAAATTGATCACCTTTCCATTTTCTTCCATGGTAAGCCTAGTCCTTAACGGATTCCTAGGGGACACGTGGACCGGTATCATAGGTTTCTTGTCTTTCTTGGGTCTCGGTGTGTGCAGTGATTTAGGAATTTCTACGACTATCCTGACACTTTTTGGGGCTTCTCCTATCATCATGGTCCATGTGGCCTCCCTAGTGGTCATTGCTCTGGTATCCATGGCTTCCTTAGGCGTGGCCATAGTGTTATTCCACAATTCTCTCAATGGTTTGGGCAAGTTCTCAAACAATGAATTCGCCTTCAACAGATTGAACAAGTCTAGGTTCATGAATGTCTGGGTGTGCAAAAACTTAGTTCTCAAATTTCCAAGTGTTGTTTGCTGGACACCACTTTGTAATTTATAGCACCTTTTGAATTTGAATTTGACCATTCCCCCCCACATTCGGTTCATTAATGGTCACTTGGTGGTAGATTTTCAAGAATCTGGCCCATAAAGTTGGCCTTAAATGCCTAAGACCTCCTCCATTTGGTATCAAACCAAGCATCACATCGTGAATAGTGACTATAACAGTCACTTTCCAGCTAACCCACATGGTAGAATAGCTACTGTTGCACTGTCACGGACCCTGTGACACTTCTCTACTATGCGCAGACTTGACATCGTGCAGCTCCCATGTAGAGTAGTTTATAGTCTCGCGCCTCCTTTTAGCTACCTCGAGCGCTAAGACTGTGCTTCTGTCAGCTAGTTAGATGGTCGGGCTACCTGTATATTCCTTCAAATGAGTACCATTGACTTTTCCTGGGAAGAGTTCTCCATTTAACTTTACCAACTGCAAACGGCCACCATCTGCGATCTCCATAATAACATATGGCTCTAGCCAATGCATTCTGAGCTTCCCTGGCAATTTATTGAACTTAATATCATACAACAACACCAAATCATTCTCCTTGAAGGTGTGCAACTTAATATGTCGATCATGCCAAGCCCTTTCACATTGCTTTTGGACCTGCTACTCCAACTGTATGAGCCTCTCCTCTAGGGCTTCGCGATCCGTCATACCTATGAGTGTTGCTATGTGCAGACTAGGCACGATGTATTCCATAGGCATTATCGCTTCCACTCCATAGACAAGCCTAAAAGGTGTCTGTCCTATCAGTTTCTTGCATGCCAACCTATAAGCCCCTAATACAGTGGATACACGCAGCTCCCAATTACATCATTGTGCATTACATACTTTGTTTAGCACATGGCATACCATGTTGAATGCTTCTACATGGATAACCTTCTACGGGATTGTTCTTCCTACGTAATGTTTCCCCAACATTAAGATCCATTTGCTCATTTACCCCCCCAACACATGCTTATTGACCATACCTCTTAGCGCAGAGTTCATGTGCATCTACATAGTTTGTTTTCCATATGTCGGCACCCACCTGGCCAGATGCACATGCAAACTATCCCATCCATTGTATTTGTTTGTCAATCACACTTTAGGCTTCCCAAATTGTGTGCGCATCATTCTCCTACATTCGTGCCAGTCTTCAAAGCTCCCTTTGTGTGTACCCCACCACCTCAAGGGCGTACCATGCAGTACCCAATCCAAGGTCTTGAAGCGTTGCTTCTCTAGCACCTCCCTTTCAAATTTATTCAAGAAGGTGTCTACCTCACCTAGACCATCATAAGTAGGCAGGTCTCTTACTTTTGTCGATACGCAGTGCAGTGACCTTGTCATCATATTACAATTCATTGTAGTTACCTCATGTAACCAATTTTTCCATCGCTTCGTTTCCTCATCTGAATCCAAAGTACAGGAGCTTTCATGCTCCCATGCAATCTATCCGTCCATGGTGGGATCCACCCAGTCCTGGTTTCCCCCTCTTATCTTATAGATGTAGTCCAAATCATCATCAATTTCATAGTCATGCACTGGCTCTGTATAGTGTGATCCTTCAACAGGGTCCAAGGGTATAATTACGCGTAGTGACTTCTTCTCAAGAATCATCTTGCGCTTCTTCTGATTAATCACCCCGTTCATGTTAGTAGCCCAATCAATTCTTAAGAGCATGGGGTAGGGATTTCTTTCATCAACAATCTCTATCACCTCAAAGTCTGCCAGCACACTCGCTCCCTCAATGTCCACGGTTATTCCCTGCAATCACCCCATGGGTATTATTTTCTGCTAGTTCACCATTTGTAGTTGAATAGGAGACCACTGTAGCGTAGGCTTCCCCATTCACTCCCATGTCTACTTTGGTAGAACATTTGCATCCAATCCTAAATCCAGGATAACTTGATCCATCTCATATTCTCCGATCTACGCGGTTAGTCTCATTTCTCTTCCCATTCTTGTCTTGTGTTTTCTGATCTTCCTGACTACGCGATGTTCTCCTGCCACAGTCCCAACACATCTATTAATGAGTTCCTGTAACACTTTTACATCTTTACTATCGTGTAATAGCTTTATACATGTTTCCAGGAATGTTGTGAGCATAGATAGGTCCATCCCCAGCTTCATTTTATCTTTGCTTCCTGAAGTGGAGGCATTAATGAAGCTCTTCTTGGCTTCCATAAAGGTTTCCTGAGTGTGCTCCAAATCAAACAATGCTTCCTTCACCAGAGCTTCCCAAGTACTATCTTCTGGTTGTTTTCCATTGTCATCTCCCATTGTGATTCCACTACAGAGCACAATGTTTACATTTGAATCTTCCTCGCGCAGCTTATACTTCATCATTTGCAAGTTCTTAGTCGGGGGAGGCGATACCACTCCTTTGTCGTGTATCCTAGCTATCAATGTAGGATAATATTCTGTTTCATGATCAAACAAGTTGCAATATAAACACGATGGGTGCATTGGATTTGTGCAATTATGGGCATAATTTCCTAGCCCTCCATAATTGTAGCATATCAACTATCCGTGACCTCTTCAAGGTCCTCCTCCTCAGCCTTGTTCGCACCCCTAAAATCTATTCGTGCCATTCCTGCATTCTAGTAAAGGGGCCACGTTTCAGCCTAAACTTTGTAGGTGGGAGTTCTATCCATCATTAACTCATATATTCTACAAGTTCACTCATTGTGTCCCACTAACCTACAAAAGTTACAGAACCACTGTTGCGAATTTTGCATATACTACTGTAACAAGTGATAATTGTTTGTGGCATGTTTTCCAGCTATTTGACAAATTGTGCACCACAAAGCAGGCGCTGCGCTAGGTCCTTCTTATGCTTCCAACCTTAACAGCATCGGTCCCCCACTTGTGAGGTAATTTGCAAAAACTGGGCAGTGTTCCTTATCATGAACTTGACCCTTGAATTTTACGCACCACACCTCTTCCCACACTTCTGGTTGAGCTGTCCTATCCTGTTTCAGACTCTGCCTCTCATGGCATAAATTCTTTAGCTAGACATGGATCTGTTGAACTCCCAAGTTAGGATCCGGCATTGGTGTCTCATGCAGTATGATAGAAATCTCTAAGGCCTTCGTCCAAGTTGTTAGCTTCTTCTGTGATAGCGCACTTCTTAAATGTGGTGTTAGCGAAGCTACAAACCACTCACAATGTTGTCCATCCATCACATTCATATTAGCTTCACGAATCATACATTTTAGCTTCTGATCCAGCTCCCAAGGAGTCTTGCCTAGTAGCATCGTGATATCTTTGAATCTAATGATCAACTGTGCTTCGGACTTCGGCCTGATAAATTATCTATTTAGTGATACTTGGATATCCACGATTCTCGCATTTGAATTATCATTGGAGTGCTTAATATACCAGGTCAACATGCAGTCCTGCAGGGTGATAACGCGTGTCACTTTCTCTATATTGTCATCTCTAACTCCTTACACTTCCCATATAGCCCTTACCACGAACTATAATTGGTCCAGATCCTCATTTCCCAAACCTTTGAACACAAGAAAATTCACTATGCTTGCCATATTGAATCGCGGTGGTGGTGGAGGTGGTATGGGTGAAGATGGAGGTGATGGTGGTGAAGTTGGTGGCGGTGTGGGTGGGCGTAGTATTTGCGGAATTATTTTCCTTATCAAATGGATCGCACTTCACGGTGAGACCTTTGCAAGTTGTTCCTCATCCCCTCACGGAGGTGAAATCAAGGGGCTAGTTTCAGGTCCCTTACTTCCTTCCTTCCTGTAATATTTTCCAATTCGTGTAGCCTCAAACATCAAGGTAACTATATAACCCTGTTTTCCCACAATAGCATTTTAATCCAAGTATTCAAAGGATTTATGTACTTACCTCGCAGTTTGTTGAGAAAGCGTCGCTCTTCCTCACTATAGGTGACTGAAGTGTCGAGCATGAACTCAGTAATGAATGCTCCTATAATCCGATTGAGCCAATGATCAATGGCATGCGTGACCTTATCCTCCAATGCTTCCAACCTTCGCACTAGTTCTAGGGTCCACACAATAGGACAATCAAGTTTACACCTTGCTTTTCTATCTGCTAGCTTTGTGATCCACTTCTATCGCTTAGTAGGGAAGGGTACAAAGAAGATTTCACGGACCTTCGTGTACAGGTAACAACTCAACCACCCTTCTTTTGACAATCATGGGTTCGTGTTCTCCTATGCCGCGAACTCATGAATTCTTCTATCCAACCAACCTTCAATTTCCTTCCTAGTTGGATTCCAATGATATGACATCAAACATCTCTATGCAGATTTCGGTCCTTTCAATGGAAGCATTTCTTGGCTTGAGGGGGCCTGACCCATGTTCAATGTTAATTAGCTATAAAAATTCCTACACTAGTGGCCCTTTCGACATCAGCTCGTGGAGTGCGGACTAAAGTATCACCTGAAGCAGTATGGGGGGATGCTGGAACCAAGTTTCCGCACCCTTGAGATGGCTGAAGTGTCGCATTAGTGAAACGGTGCCTACCTATGCAGGTCACTTTGTGCACTATTCTAACCTTCAATACCCTCGTGATCTGTTATAATCACCTTTCATGTAACCCTAACTAGGGTCTGAGATTCTTTCGCGTTTCTATGGTAGCGGACTGTACTATTTCCTCAAACTTCACCATGAATCTTACTTATCTTCTTAAATATCTTAGTTAACTTTGCATAAACAGATATTCTACCTTGCATTCACTTAATCAACACATTCATACATATTCGTGCATCTATAAGCATTAAAAGTGAAATGTATATTCAATGTAACAGAGGCATAAAACAGGAAATAAATACGTAGAATGGATATGCAACTTCTCTTTGTTAATGCTCCAACTATTACAAACTTGACTCAACCTGTGCACTCAGCCGCAGGGGTCTGCGCACTGAGTTGCGGACTACTAGGCCTCTATGCACTCAGCTGCAGAGCCTTCTCCTACTCTATGACCCAACACAAGAATTTACACTTCACATACGACTCAATCCTTCATCCTTATCCTTATTATTCCATGATCTATTCATCTTTTGATTAGTTAGAGCCTCGCTCTATTTATACAATCGCATAGTCCATGGACCATGGGTATATCTCTACAGCTAACATTAAATTAAAAAATTAAGGGCCGACAAACCTATGACTCTTTTATAAACTATGCGCTCCGTGCCCACAAAGCGTGGAGTATTTACATCGGTGTTACAACTTTTGACCAAAATCTGGGTTGTAAGCCCCAAAACGTCTCTTGGGGAATCCCATGCCCAACACCAACAAATTGGTCAATCAAGCACCTCTATATATAAATAAAAATTAAAGACTCAAATCACCTAAGGAAAGCTAGGAACACAAACAAATTTCTAAAAATAGTCCTAAATATATAACCAAGGAAACAACTTCCAAGTATTTCCACTCCATTTGATTAGGACTGGACACAAAATACAAGAAAGTGAAGGTAAGGACCTCCCGAAGGTAGCTTGGGATGATGGGTCTCGAAGCCTACTAGCGAATGTATCAAAATAAGTTATGTTGACCTTCAAATAGTACCTTTTAGAGGTACATCTTCCTTAGGTATGATAAGAAGCCCCCCCTACAGTCACATGTATGGTCCCTAGGAAAGGAAACTGAGGTCACCATCTCATCATTAGAAGTTAGGCAGAACAATCCTAGCTACGTGATCCAACAAGCAGGATAGGATGTATCTATCTTTCCTTATCTTCACACATACTCATGCTTGACTCCTATGTTAGAGGAATTTTTTCAGATAGCTTAATGACAATGGATTTCCACTCATTAATAAACTTCTATACTTTTAGTTTAAGTTCCCTTGGAGACTTTACTCTCCACACACCTATTATAAGGTTGTAAATGTCGGAGACTAGTTGATGTTGTTATGACAAAGAGAAAAAGTCTAGTTCATTTTAATTTTAAGGACTTATTTTAGTTGGTTGTTATATAAGATAAGGGAATGAGAAGTGCAATTGATAATGTTCTGATGAAAAAGAAATGAATAGAAAATCTAGGGTACATGAGAATGCAACACTTATTTTTCTTCTTTCTACAAGGCTTCTACGAGAAACCTAAGAAAGAAACAAGTATTTTTATTTTTCTTTTAAGAAGTCACACATTCAAAACCTAACAAAAAATACTAAATGATGTCTAAAATGCATCTAACCTATTGCACACTAGAATGTAAATGAAAGATTGAAAGAAAGGCTCAAAGATGAAAATATCTGATGACAAAGGAAAAGGCTAATTCAACAAGCAAGGAGAAGAAATTACAAAAAAAAACACTCCTCAAAGAGAAAATTACTCAACCTTAAAACAATAATTCACACATTTTCCACAAACTCAAAAGATGACATAGAAAAAAACAAAAGAAAAGAAACACAATGAAAAAGTTTTTCATTTTCTTTTAAAATATTCAAAGAACCAAAAAGTTCAAAAAGGGAAAACAAACAAATATCTAAAAACCAAAGGCATGAATAAGACTTAAATCCAATTAGTCATAAATAATCACAAAGATAAAAGAGTAGTGTGAATAAGAGACTTAATCACTTCAAGAATTTGGCCAGAAAGATGCAAAAGACTCTGAAAATAAGGACAACTCTAGATAAATGAAATCTCTCATTCATCGAAGAATCACAATCCCCTTTCAAAAAAAAAGAAGGATAAAGAATAAAGAAACCAAATTCTAGGTCACAAAAGAATAAAATCGATGATTGGGTCATTAATAAGTTTGTGAGAAACAAGACCTGTTCCAGATCAACAAAACAACCTGATACCTCACCAAGAAGATCTGGAACCCAACTTCAAACACAAAAGTCTTCAAAAAATACAAACCCTAGGTTGAAATATGCATTTTTCAATCAAGATGAAAGACACCAAAAAAAACAGACGTCAAGGTGAGTCTATGCTTCATAAACATCAAGAAATCATAAACAAACTTGGTCAAGACCTCAATAAAAAACAGAAATGATTTTTTATTTCTATTTTTCATATCTATATGTGACTATTTAAGCATAGTTACATGTGTATAGATGACTATATATGAATAAACACATGTATACACAAATTTCTTTGGAAGAAACTATGTATGTATGTGATTGTCTATAAAAAAAACATGTATAAATAGAAAATTGAGGAAATAATAAAACGAAATCCCAGATATGGAAGATTTGTCTAAATGACCAAATAACTTCACACTCAAGAAGGCTGGAAAAAACCAAAAAACAACAAACTAAACCCAGATCAAAGAAAAAAAACCCTTCTAGTAAATACTTGATGGTATTCCCCAACGGAGTCTTCAATTTGTTTGGCAGGAAAAGTTCCCTAAGGAAAGGGTTGAAAGCATCAACAAAGTAGGGTAGATAATCAACAAATAACACTCAATCAAGCATGTCAATCATTCTAAATATCAAAGTTGGATTTGGAGACATACCTGAAGGTTCTACATTTGAATATGTTCCTGTAGGGTCCAAAGCATTTGCTTCCTCCAAGATGTGCATATCTGCAAATTAATCACATAAGAATATAAATGATAGATAATTCAATGTGCATACATAATAATATTTTATATCATCATATATAAACATTATATTATCATTCCTAAGATGGAAAAATATATCAGGAAAAATACATGAGCTTATTTATTGCTTAACAATAGTAAGTATAGGATAAATATTACATGGTCCAGACCAAAGGCACTGACGAAGTCTTCCTCCAGATCTGTCAAGCCTGAGCCATGAAGGAAACATCTCTAATAGGTGAAAGAATAATCTAGATAAGGATGTTGAACATATCTACAAAGGAAACGATGGTTTCCTAAAGACTAGGAGTGTAGAAGGCACGAAAAAAGAAAACTTGATCTAGGAGATATTGAGTATAATGTTGATATCCTTCTTCTCTTATTTTAGTTATCCCTACCCAAGGAGTGTATATATACCACCTCAAATTAGTCATCTCAGTTAGGCCACAAGCTTATGTAGGTGGGCTCTCAGTAAAACCCATAAACCCCACTCGAAAAATAGAATTTTATTTTATTTTTTCATATTTTAAGAGGTATACGCGGGTATAGTATTATGGGGCCCACATATGTATGCATTTTTGTATGGGAAGAGTCACATATTTATTTTGAAATATTTGTTTTTAGTGTAAAGTCAAGTCTACATGGGAAAAGAGATTGCTCAGGGCCATAAAAGAGCATTACGTCTACATGAGTGTTGGATGATGCTATAACATTACGGGGTGATTCTCCCAATAAACGTTGAGAATACTTAAACTGCATTGCCAGAGGTTCATCGAATTTATGTGAAATTTTTCCAAAACGTTTCACTGAAATAGGAAAATATATGTCAAATAACATGAAAGTTGATGTTTTATAGTTTTAAATTAACCTGAATTGTTAGTAGCCACAATGGAAAGTATAATATGTAAAGTGATGACATATTTTCCTAAAACAAGAAAACGTGGTAGTTGTAATATATGATTTATGGATGTTGATTTAGCTAGAATAGGTGACACATGGTAGTACAACATAGTAGACATGTGAGACATAGTGATTCGATTCTTGGTGAAAATTCATAGTTTGTTTTTTAGAGTTGGGAGAGAGCACAACCTAACAAAATTTGTGACACGAGGATATTTATGTAATCTAATGGAAGAATTAGTGTTAGTACATTTTTGGTTAACACATTTCATTGGTATAGGGGATACAAATAAGCATGTAACCCATATTGTTTGTGCACATCAACAACTAGAGAAACTCATCATATAGCACTAAAATCAGGGATTAGTGGAAAATAGTAAATGTTCTAGGCTACATAGAAAGAGAAGCTTCCGAGTGTCATGGTGTAAAATTGGTGTTAATACTTGCAATAAGAGAATTAATCCATGTACTTTAAGTGTTAACATGGGTAATTAAGGGTAACCAACTAAATATTAATGGAAAGTACTATCAAAATCATAAGCATTTGTACCATATTAATATTGAAGTGATTGTGTATTTAGGGCTTAAATGAATGAAAAGCTATTGAATTTTTCTAAGGGTTCTTTGTTCATGATGCAAAGTTCTCGCATTTCTTTCTTCATGCTATAGAGTTCTCACATTATTACATTGTTTAAGCCAAATACACTGAAATATGGTATAAATAACCTAAAACGTATAAAAGACACAAAGAAAATTGATAATGTAACTAATTTTATTGTTACTATTGTATTGAGAGAAACAATTGGTGATAAGAAGAAATTGTAATAAGTTCCTCTCTTCTAAACATTTTCCAAGTGAAAATGAATTAGAGAACACAAGCCAAGGAAATATGGAATCTCATTTGGAATCCAAAAGTGAATTGACAGAGGAAACCTGAGTATTCTTTTTCCAGTGCTTTAAGACGAAGCATCAAACAACATACATTACTAAATAAACCCATAAAATTTACGACACTAAAGGCCAAATTTTGGCATACAGAAAGGAATCAAACAAAAATTTTGATTAACATCCTGAGACACTCATAGCTTATAGATGTACTCCTTATGTGAAGAGCATTTAAGGTACTCTCATTCTTTTATTCTTAGTCATCAACTTGTTGTGAATGAGGATGATGAATAAGTTGAGTAACTTATGTAATTGGATAGCGAAAGTGTTAAGTGAATATTATTGTATTTTATTCAATACTCAAATCTATCCTTGGTAAAATGTAACAAATTAGAGAATGGGGCACATAATGAGTTATTTTTTAAATAGAAATAAGGGAACAAATGTACATATGAGAAAACGTTTTAGAAGCAAGGGAATCATGGTGATCACCCTCACAACAATTTCTTAAAATCCACCTTGAAATACTTCCATATAGTACAACAACTACTTACACAAAATCACATGGAATGTAATAAAGGATCAACTACACAATGATCACTCTATTATGAATTTGAAATATTTTCATGACGTTGTTCAAACATCATTATTTGTCAAAATTAAATATAGATGGATATTGGTGGGCACTCACCTATTCCACCTAGACCCACCAGTCAGTTTCATCTGTTTCCTTAATTGTAACGGAGTTTACTATTTTTGGCAGTTTTTTGGGTCCTAAACTTACGACATCGTTTTGAGGCCCTAAACGATTTTTTTTGGAAAAATTTCTCAGTGATTCGTATTGCAATCACATCAGTGGTCATAGTCCTAGGACAAATCTTTTCAACGAGGTGTCATACACATCAAACAAATATAGTGTGACCAAGTTACCACCTCGGAAAGTTGGCTACCCAACTAACCCCAACGGGGCCCATGAACTCTTGGTGTTACATCTCCTCGGGTTAGGGTTTTGGCTTTTTCGGGTTTTCCCTTATTGTTCAATAATAAAAAGGCCCTTGAGCCTCATTATAACTCAGTTCAGAGGCATGTATCTACCACATCTCTTCTTAGAGATAAGCTACCATCGCCCGAGTTATCTTATTTCCATTCTATTCGTAAGCATAGTTCAACATTTTTCTATTAATGAAATGAAGTGTTTTTTTACTGCATCTCTATGTTTATGATTATATTTGTAATTTCTTGTGTTTTATTTAAGTTTGGATCAGTGGTATAAGAGCGGTCTTCTCTTTCTCTATTTTCCTTTTCATGTCCCCAATGAGGTCAGGGTATAAGGAGTTGGGGCTCGATCTGGTTGAACCATTGTAGGATCATCCTAACAAAACTTGACGACCTCTCATGGCAGAAGAAAAGAAAGACGAGGGGGTAGGAGATCCTTCCAAAAATTTTCTTGCGGAAGCCGTCGATTGACAGAGGGACACGATGATGGATAGCTTTGCCCATGTCCTTCAGTGGCTACCCTGAGATGAAGCGTCTTCATCTAGCAACCACTCTAGAGGTGCCACTCCTTTTAAGGTATAGGTTAACTTTGATATTCCCATATTTAAAGGCTCGTTAGATGCAGATGCTATAGATAAATGGTTAAATCTATTAGAAGGATATTTTTCAGTTCATGATTTTTCCAATCAGGAAAATATTATGTTTTAACTTCTCAAATCTGCTCCACACGTCAAGGATTGGTGGGAAACCTATTGTGGACAAAAGGACGAGAGTGTACCCTCATTGTTTTCAGATGCATCCACTTGTAATTATTTCCGAGATGCCATCAAGGAATAATATTACATTGTTGGCAGCTATGAAGATAAATATATAAAGTGGAACATGCTATGACAGGGTAGGGGCCAAGATGTGCTAGAGTTCACAAATAATTTCTATACCCTTTGCAGGAATTTGCATATCAAGGATACTGAGTGGAATTTGGTGCTCAAGTGTCGCGACTATCTACACAAATACATCTAGGATGAGATGGAGTTTCTGGAAATTTCCTCACTTGACACAGCATATTGGTATGCTGTAAAATTTGAGCATAAGTTTAAATATAAGAAGTGGGACTTTGGATCTATGAATCTAAAGCAAGGAAAAGGCACCCCCAAACCATATAACAAGGGACCAAGCCAAGGCGGGGCTACCCAAGATTGCCCACTGAAGCTGCAACCAAAGAAAAACAGCACAAAGATGAAGAAGGACATGAGGAAATGGTATTAGTTCCATAAGAGATTCACTCACAATAAAAGTGAATGTCTGGCCAAGCAGTCATTGGTGGCTGAACTGAAGTTTTCTAAATCAGATGCAGGTTCTGACTCTCAATTAGAACCTGATAAGGGGACTAACAAAGGGAAGCAGATCATTGACCATGGCAACCACAAACATCCAAAAAATTGAGCCTGAAGATCCAGAAGAGGGGGAATTCCTCTTCCATTCACAGATGTGGGTGTAGGGTTCTCCACTGTAGTTCATTGTCGATAGTGGGAGCCAAAGGAACCTAATTTCAGTAGAAGTTGTGAAGTGGCTGGGCCAAAATACTATATAGTATACGTAGGGGGGATAATATGGGGTACAAAGGGAGGTACCCAAGGGAATAATGTAATAATGGGATGGGTCATAGCAATAAATAAGGTGGTTAACCCGTGTCATATAAGGGACCATAAGTAATTAGTAATAATGTAATGAGCCCATGGTATTAGATAGATGGTATTGTGGGAACCATGGTAATGACCCATGGTATTGTATGTATGAGGCCTATATAGAGGCTAGAGACTCCCCATTGAGAGGTTTCAAGGAATATTGTATGAATAGGCATATGGCTTGTGGAGTGTTCTCCTTCATTAAGGAGTGAATTTATGGTATTGCCCTACCTTAAGGGTTTGATTAATAAAGAGAAGCATTCTTTATATATTCAGATCTTGTTATTCTTGGGTTTATTTATATTATCATATAATTCTGGGTTAGATATATAACATACTACAACACATCTACAGTCGTACACCATCAAGTGGCTTCACCAAGGATGATATCTTTGTGTCAACCAGCAGTGCCGCCTTTCCTACAGCATGAAGCCCTTCATGGATTAGGTACTATGTGGCGTTGCTCCTCTTGAATTTTTTGATGTATTGTTAGGAAAAACATACTTGTAGAAGCGACATGTTGCGTATGAGCCTAGACCTTGCTCTATGATTATTACTTTGGCTGGTAAGTTGTACAAGATACCGGAGGTAGCCCCGAATACGCCATCTCTTTGATCACTGCAAAGAAATGCACTAAGATAATTTTCTAGAATAGGAAATTTGTTTTCCTTATGATTCAACCCCAAGGAAGGAAGAAATTTGTCACCACGGCTTCTAGGAAGGGCTCCTCAACATAGCAGCAACAAATGGACAAGGTCATGGAGGAGTACAGGGATATTTTTTCCACACCCACATGGGTACCTATGCATTTTTAGGTCAAGCAATCCATTGATCTGACCCCAACATGCCACTACCCATTGTACCACTCTATCGATGCTATGCTCTAGAGGACGATGAGACCAAGAGGTAAATTCAGGAACTACTACAGAAAGGGCACATGAGGCCAAGCTCATCACTCTGAAAGAGCCTGATTGTATTCATACAGAATAACGATGGGACCTGGAGGCTTTGTATTGACTATGGGGCACTAAACAAGATCCCTCTCTAGAATAGGTACATGGTCCCGTGGATTTATGACCTTTTGGACTAGCTCAAGGGGGCTAAATATTTCATCAAGATTGACTTGACGTTAGGTTATCACCAGGTGCCTATCGAACCCTCTGATGTGTGGAAGAATGCCTTCAAATATAAGGAGGGCCTTTTCGAATGGTTGGTCATGCCATTCAAATTGACGAACACCCCTACAACATTCATGAGACTGATGGACGACATCTTGTGGCCCTTCACCAATGCATTCGTGGTGGTGTATTTTAATGACATCTTGATCTTCAGCCAGATTTGGGAAGAGAACCTCCACCATATTCAACAGGTCCTTCAAACTCTTCGACAACACAAGTTGTATGCTAACTTGGAGAAATACATCTTTGGACTGACCTAGTTTCAATATATAGGGTACATCATTCATGATTAGGGTGCACATGTGGACCCATCCAAGATACAAGTCATTCAGGATTGGCTAGCCCCAACCACTCTAATAGAGCTCTGAAACTTTTTGGGTCTTTACAATTTCTACTGTAGGTTCATGTTGGGGTTCTCTCATATCACTTGGCCTTTAAGTCAAGTCACTAAGGGTGGAGTGAAAGAAAAGTTCTTTTGTTCAGAAACCCAACGGCGAGCATTCTCTGAGTTGAAAATTTCTTCTGTTATGCAACAGTGCTCACATTACCGGACCTACAAAAACCATTTGAGATTGAGGTAGATGCATCTGAGTATGTAATTGATGTGGTTCTTACTCAACATGGGCATCTAGTGGCTTACCATAGTGAGACACTTTTAAACACAGTCTTAAAGTACCCCACTTACGACAAAGAAATGTACTCCACTTTGCAGGCATGTCATCAATGGAAGCATTACATTCCGTGGAAGGAAATGGGCACCCACATAGACCACTGACCATACAGTTCATACAGACACAAGTGAAGTTTCAGAATGATCGCCATCAGAAATGGTCCACCTGTCTATAGCAGTTCCATTTGAACATTGAGTATAAGAAGGGTAGCACCAATAATGTCGATGATTGCCTCATCCGACCACCGGTCATGGAGGTAATCACTATGCTCGACTCTTGTGGGAATGAGACAACAACGTGGTTGCATCTTTACATGAGCAATATAGAATTCGATAACATATACCATAAACTCCTAGAAGGAAAGCAAGTTCCAAATTTTCACCTTCATGATACACTATTATGCCACTTGGGACACATATGTGTTCCTTCAAGAGAGTGTGACAAAATGATTATGGAGGCGCACTACAGTCGGTCTGTTGGACATTTCAGAGTAGAGAAAACATTGGCGGTATTGCAAAAGTATTTTTATTGGCGAAAAATTTGTCAGGATGTTAGGAAGTATATTAGATCATGCACCGTCTGCACCATTTCCAAACCAACCATCAAGAAGTAAGGCTTGTATACTCCTCTACCTACTCCTATTCATCCTTGGCAATCTGTCTCCATGGACTATATGTGGGGTCTTCCTTCTACTAATCATGAAAATGATTCCATTTTCGTGGTTGTTGATAGCTTCTCTAAGATGGTCATCATGGTGGCCTGCAACAAGAGTATCACTACAGAGGCCACTGCTAACCTCCTCTTTCAGTGAGTGTGGGTACAATTTGGGATCTCACATTCCATTATCTCAGATTGGCACAAAAAATTCTTGATTTCATTTTGGTGAAGTCTATGGTTGATGATAGATACAAAACTTACTAAGTCAACGACCTTCCATCCCCAAAATGATGGTTAAACAGAGGTTGTCAACAGGATGATCGTACACGTTCCACACATGTACAAATTGAAGCATCCACGCAAATGGGATGAAAGTCTCCCCTATGTCCAACACAACTACAATAGAGCTCTCCACAACTCATGAAGCCATAACCCATTTTAGGTAGGGCTGGGATTTCAACCATTATGCTCCGTTGATCTGGCCATACCATTTGCAGCCACTCAAGTAGATTCAACTCACGTGCAATCCGAAGCTGAAAGGGCTAACAACTTCATTGAGCACATTCAACACATCTTCCAACAAGTCCATGATATATTGGACAGAGCCAATGCTAAGTACAAGTAGCACCACGATCAACATCGAGTGTTGTACAAGTTCTAGGTCAGTGACAAGGTTTGGATTCATTTACAAAAGGAGCACCTTGTTAGACCCCACCGCAAGCTTAGAACATTTCGATATTTTCCATACACCATCATGAAGGATGTCGATGACAATTCCTTCAAGCTCAACATCCCACCATTCTTCGGTTTGCACCCCGTGTTTAATGTAGATCACTTTCAGCCTTAGATTCCACCATTGTTGGACACATCTAAAATTTCAGAACAACTCACACCAATTGAGCTCAACCCATACTGCATGGAACATGACACAACTAATCAAATCATGGAGACATAGATCAAGAACACTCGGAAACAGAGGATACGACTATATCGAGTTGTTAAAGTAGGCCACCTCCTTCATGAGGGAAAGTGGTTCACTAGGGAACACATTCAATAGAAATTTTCTCACCTGATGGAGGCTCTAGATGCAATGGGGACCATTGCTTCTGAAGGGGGGAGGAATGAACCAGGTGGATATTGGTGTCCACCCATCTATTCCACCTAGAGCGCCCAACTAGTTTCATTTGTTTCCTTAATTGTAGCACAATTTTCTATTTTTGGCATTTTTTCAAGTCCTGAACATGCTCAGAGAGATATTTCCAACAAGGTATCATATGCATCAAACAAAGATAATATGACCAAGTTACGACCTTCGGAATTTTCCTGCCCAACTGATCCCAATGAGGGCCATAAACTCTTGCGTGACATCTCCTTTGGTTAGGGTTTTGGTTGTTTAGGGTTTTCTCTTATTGTTCAATAATAAAAAGGCCCTTGAGCCTCATTGTAACTCAGTTCAGAGACATATAGCTGCCAAAGCTCTTCTTATAGATAAGCTACCATCGCCTGAGCTATCTTATTTCCATTTTGTTTGTAAGCATAGTTCAATATTTTTCGATTAATGAAATTAATTATTTTTCTACTGCATCTTTGTGTTTATGATTATATCTATAAGTTGTTGTGTTCCTAGTTAAGTTCGGATCAAAATTTGATTAATTATGGCCTTTCGATCTTGGAAGATAGTTATTTTTTATTCCCTATAAATGTTTTGATTACACGTAATCTAGTTACTATTTACTTTATTCGATATATGAATTTATGTCTATATTGAAATTTGGAATGATTATAGAAATATAATAATTATTAATTAATTGTACTTTTTCCATTTCAATTGTTTCCATAAATATTGAAAGAAATTTGAGTAGCGTAGAATATATATTTATCATCCATATTTCTTCTTCAAAATATATAACTGATAAAATAGGTTCAAATTTGTTATTGCGATTTTTTTTACGAGATGACTCTATTTTGTGTAAATAGAAAAAGATATAAACGTATTTAATAGTGGTTGATTCCTATCAAACTTCATATCAATATTCAACACTTTTTATTTTTGTTTAGAGATATTATCTATAGTGATAAATGGATGAATAATTCTATCAACAATATTTTAGTGTTAAAATCATGGGCAATGATACATTACATTCCAGTCGAACAAATGTGGACTTAATATTGAATAAGGGGCATCCATGATTAGGGGAACATGTGATTAGATCTACCTCTACATTGGCTAATAGTTGTTCTCCATAGGGACCATGTAACATAAAAAAATCTCATGTCTAAAGGAGAAAGTTTATGTTCTTGCCTTTGTACACGTATTTCCTCACATAACCTTTCTCTCAAACAATGTCATGGGAGGGATGGGACACAATTGTTTTAAGCAATTTGTTTTCATGGGAAATCAAAACCATTATATCAATGAGGGTCATTGATCACGATTAACCAAATGTGTTGGATTTCATCAACAACACAAATTCATTTTGGCATAGGTGCCATTTGGGAGATGATGTATTGTTGGGCGAAAAAGATCAAAGAGATTGTCAGAGTTGGTTAACCTTGGACTGCAACTCCATTTTAAACTAGAGTGGTAGTATAATCCTGATGTGAGCTCTCCAGGACTTTATTAAAGTACATTAATAGAAACTATTACAATTCATCTGTTTAAGGTAGCTAATGAACGGTAGAATGAGGTTTTCTCTAATATATTGGCCCAAATATTGAAGTAACAATATCATAGTGGATTTATCCTTCATCAAACAATGTCATATCTCACACCAGATAAATATTTAACATGTTTCACCAAAGAGTGAAGACGGAGGAAAAGCCTTCTAGTCTAAAAGAAGTCAACTAAGAAGTCAATTAATATAAGTAGATAAAACTACCTTTTGTAAATTAGAAATTATATGCCATGGATCTTATTTCCAAACAAAATCCTTTTCAAAACAATATGAAATCAAATGATTTTGAGTAATTTTCAAAGCATACCTACTTATATTAAAGAAAAGATAAAATTTCAAATGACATTGCAATCATTGACCTTTTATATATAGACATAATTTGAATATCATTAGCATAGACTGTTTCTCTAGCTAGTTAAAAAGAAAAAAGATGTGGGGTAAGAGATTTTGGAAAAAATATATAGTTGGCCTTCAAATCCATAGATTCTTATGATAATGTACTTATCAAAAAGACACGAGTCCCCTATACTGCTTTGTTTTTTCAACTATAAAATCTTCCTTAAATCATTTGGCCTTTTTTAGGGGATTTATGAAACAATTTTACTTGAATGTGAAATATGAAAATATACAAATTAGACATTACCACCCTATATCACATCTGAGTATAATGCTTGGGAATAGTCATCTGCCTAAGAATAGTATTTTACTAATGAAACATTTTGAATAAAAAAAATAGGACTAGCTCCATGAGATATCTGGCGCATCTAAATAACATCAAAGATGCCATAGTGCTCACTTGTAAATATATACTCTGAGCTACATAACTTGCAAAATTAGTCCTAATTTCATTGGTACCTATCATTATTTTCCTTAAGATTATAAGGAGAGCTTCACCCATATACATGTTGTTGTGATATCATAAATAACACTCAAAAAAGTTACCATCACCTCAAATTGTAGCTTCAATACCACATTAGCCATTCATAATTCTATTTCCACCAGATCACTAATGTTTGACCCTGCCCTTAGTATTGGTGATGGAATATGATTGAACATGGTTTTTACTCCCCTGATCAACCCACCATAATCATCATATTGCATCAAGTATGAAGCCCCTCCCCTTATGTTGTCTGTAGGGGTGGGTACATCCATGATGTCAAGTGAGGAGTGGGGTTACAATCGTGGTTTCCCCTTATGGTTCCCAATATGTTTCTACTCCACCATTAATTCGCATACACAATAAGTCATGGATATTCTACATCAGGTTATAAAGTGAGAGAGAATTGAGCCTCACCAAACTACCCAATGTACAATGTGTCTCCTACCACTTGAATTATGTGGTGCTACCCAATTGGCCATTGGGCTCTCTTGAGGATTTCACCAAGCCACTAGTTTGAATACTCATTACCACCTCCTTAGTTGTTTTGGTGTTTAGGAAAACCATCCATGTCAACACTGAGGGTCTCCGTAAATAAGGTGAGAATACTAAGAACATAAGGGTAGAATTGTTAAATTATAGGGATTAAACAAAACAAACTTTAACACATAGTTATCTGGTACCCATATGAAAGCGTAAATTATGTTCAGGTCCATGTAGGAATTTACAGGGTAAGTTCCTCAGATAGAACACCAAAGGACACCTCTCACAAACAAATCATAGATCAATATACCAAATTTCTTGATGTGGTTAAAACCCTCAAAGAGAGAAACAATCCACGACCTGAGCCAACACGACCACTTCACTCAATTTATTAATAAGGGAAATAAAATTATATAAGCTTATCTCATGAACGATTACCTTACAAATGACCTTCAATGCTATGTAAATAGAGATCGTGGACCAATCGGGTGCTAAGCCACAGATCAACTGTCGGTAATATCAAGGAGAGAATGAAATATCAGATCACTTCATGTCTAGAACATATTGTGACCGTCAGATTGTAAGTTACAAAAGTACATAGTAAAGAAACACACTTTACGTAACTCTATACTAGACCAAGTTATACTTAACTATTTCCTATGTGTCGGAATATCCTAACATCCCCCATTAAGAACAACTTGGGATAGGATTGAAGGATGTACAAATATGACACAATAGGAGAAGGAAGGAGGCATTAGAGCCTATCACCCCTTAGTGACAACTTCCTAAACTCCAACCATAAATTGAAGTTTATTAAAATTCGTCTCCGTGATAGCCTTTGTAAAGATGTCTGCAACTTGATCGTTGGTTGAACAATATTGCACTTCAAGAACATCGTCATGAATGAGCTTCTTGATGAAGTGCATGTGTAGTTCAATGTGTTTGTTGCATTAATGTTGGATTGCATCTTTGCATAGTTGAATGGCACTTTGATTATCACACCGAAGTGTAGTCAAATGTTGTTGCTGAAAGCAAAACTTTGATAGGATCCGAGGAAGCCACAGGGCTTCCTTACTAGCTTCTACGGCGCCACAATACTCTACTTCTGTTGAAGAAAGAGAAATGGCACTTTGTTTCTTGCAAGACCATGTAATGGGTCTAGAACCAAGAATGAACACATAACCTGCAGTAGACTTATGATCATCAGGGTCACCAGCCCAATCAAAATTAGTGAAACCAACCAATAGAGGAGATGCTTCTACACTGTGATGAAACTCAAACTGAATTGTACCTTGAACATAAAGAAGTATTCTTTTAGTTGATTTCCAATGACTTTCATGTGGGTTTTTCATAAACCAAGAAATAAGGACAACAACAAAGGAAAGGTTAGGATGGGTATGGGTTAGATACCAAAGTTTTCCTACAAGCTAATGATATAAGCTAGCATCAAATTTAGGGGAGGTACAATTGACTGAAAGTTTGGCTCCAGACTGAAAGGGAGAAGGGGCTGGCTTATAGTCTTCCATTTGAAAATGGCATAGACGATCACAGGCATACTTGGATTGGGAAAGGGAAATACCTTCCTTGGTTTGCAAGACTTGAAGACCAAGAAAATAATGCAAGTGTCCTAAGTCTATCATTTCAAAATTATTTTTAAGGTTGGACTTCACATGGTTTATAAGGATGAGATCACTACCAGTAAGGATAAGATCATCAACATAAAGAACAAGAATGATATGAGACTCACCCACTTTCTTGGTGTGACAATATTGTCAGAATGACACTTAGAAAAGCCAGTATCTAAAAGAAAGCTATCCATTTTGGCATACCAACCCTAAGGGGATTTCTTGAGACGATAAAGGGATTTCTTAAGCCAACATACAAGGCTGGAGTGTGCTTTTATAAAGTGAGGAGGTTGTTCCATATATATTTCTTCATGCAAGTCCCCATGCAAGAAGGCAGATTTAACATCCATATGATGGACTTCCCATTTGAAAGAGGTAGCAAGGGAAATAACAAGGCAGATAGAGTTCATTTTGGAAATAGAGTAGAAGGTTTCAGTATAGTCAATGCCTTCAACTTGTGTAAAACCCTTAGCAACAAGATGAGATTTCTATTTATAAACTTTTCCATCTGGTTTTGTAAACCCATTTGCGTCTAACAAGTCTTCATCCCTTTGGAGGAAGAACAAGATCCCATGTATCATTTTCCAATAATGAATGATATTCTTCAGTCATAGCTGTGTCCCAATATAGATGGCCTAAAGCTTTTGCAAAGGTGTCAGGATCACAATTTGCTGAAGCTTGAGCCAGTAAATAAGAGGCTCTATTGAACTAAGAACATGTACGTTGTTGATCTGTAGGATCACCTACAAGAGCACCTGCTGCATCCTGAGTAGCACGGGGCCATTTTGGAAGTTGAGGAGCTCAAGGAGGATCTTGAGAAGGTGGGGGAGGATTGTCATCCTCATTGTCATCATTTGAAGAAGAAACATTTTCAGAAGTGGAAGAGATATAGAGAGGTGGTAGATCTCCCGAACTAGGCTCATAGGTCGATATGTTTTAAGAAAAATTTACATCTCTTCTAATGATAAAATTTCTGGACTTAAGTGAAATAAGTCTATATCCTTTGAAATCTTTAGAATATCCAACAAACATACATTTTTCACTCCTCAGTTCTAAGGCTTTATGTTTCTCATCGGGAATATGGGCCCATGCTTGACTTTCAAAAACACGAAAGTGACTTACATTTGGTTTAATTGAGTGCCATGCTTCTTCTGGAGTGATATTCTTTAAAACCTTAGTAGGAGTGTAATTTACTATGTAATTTTCACAGTTAATTGCTTCTGTCGAAAAATTAAGACTAAGTCCTTTAGATTGAAACATACAATTAGCCATTTCCTTTAAGGTGCGATTATTCCTTTTAGCTACACCATTTTGTTGTGGAGTATATGGAACAATATGTTGCATTTGAATTCCATGCTTTGTGCAAAAGTTGATGAATTTGTTGTTAACATATTCTCCTACATTATCAGATCTTAGCTTAACAATTTGATGTCTAGATTGTTTTTCAACAAAGGCCTTAAAGGCCAAGAACATGTTAAATACTTCACTCTTGACTTTTAAGAAGTATACCTAAGTGCGACTGGAGAAATCATCAATTTAAGTTAAGAAATACTTGTAGCCAGAGAATGAAACAACTAGAAGTGGACGACATAAATCACTATGCATAAGCTGTAAAGGGGTTGAGCCATGCCAAGAGGCACGTTTTTCAAAACTATCTCAATGATTTTTTCTGAGTATGCATCCAGAACAAACACCATCTCCGCAAGATACCATAGGAAGATCTATCACCATATTTTCTTTACATAGATTTTAAAGGGAGCGATAGTTTAAGTGACCAAATCACTCATGCCAAAGTTTTCTCACTTCATCATTATGAGCAACAAATACCAAGGGAAGATTTGATGACCCAAAGTTGTCAAACTTATACAACCTTGTATAATCATCAGCAATGCGAGTAACTAAAATCTGTTTAGGATCTCTTAGGTCCTTAATTACAACATCTTGAGGTAAAAATTAAATGGTTTTACCTTCACCTGAATGAGTTATCTGATATACAGATAGAAGGTTGTAGGATAAGGTTGGAACACATAATACACCATTAAATTGACCATTGTCTAGATGAATAGTTCTAGTCCTTACAACACTAAGAGATATATCATCACGAACATATATATTTTTGGTGTTACAATCATTTAGAGAAGAAAACATGGTGTTGTTTTTGGCCATGCGATAAGAAGCTCCAGAATCAATGAGCCACTCATGAGAGTGAGAAGAGGAAGACACATTTAGTGCATAACTAGACTGAGATGCTTGACAGCCACATGCAGAAAGTATTATTCCTAAAGATGAAGTTGAAGTTGAAGAGCACCAAATGGATGTTATGCTTCTTCATTATTGCTTCCAAGGCTTCCATCTTCTTAAAGCATTTGGATTCTAAGTGGCCATCTCAAATACAAAAGTGGAAATGTCTATCAGTCATCTTCCCTTTGTTTTTATTTTCCTTATCATTTTGTTGAAATGATTTCTAATTTTGAGATTGAAATTGCTTAGGACCCTTGTTTAGTTTAGGAGCATTCTTTTTAGGATACTGCTTCTTAGGATTCTTTGAATTTTTCTATTGTTGGGCAGCTAAGGCTTTCTTAGAAGAGTTTCCAAGATTAAGAAGACCAAGATGTAATAGTTTTTCTTGTTCACTTATTAAGGAATCACAAAAGGCATCAAAAGAGGGGGACTTGTAGTCTTGTCCTTGAGAAATAAAGGCTTCTCTAGTAGAATGGAAGGTGGAAACGAGCACAAAGTAGGCTGGTCCCAATTTAGTAAGAATGGAATAGATAAGGCTACCATCTTCTTTCTTAACCTTAACACCTTCCAAGAGAAGTCTGAGGGTCTTGAACTTGGACAAAAAATCTTCAATGGAGAAAAAATTATTGGGGTCCCATGTAAGCAACTCATTTTCAAGTTAATGATCTCTAATTTCATTTTTAATTCCAAAAATTTTAGTGAGTTGTTTCATTGCTTCATTAGGGGTATCAAGTTATGCAATATGGAAACTAAGGTCTAGAGAAATAGACATTCCTATCAACCCACGTGCTTGATCTTGCCTATTTTCCCATTTGGCTGCCTTATCTTCATCTTTAGGTTTAGTTTCTTGGCTTGAGGCTATTCTGTAAAGACCTTTACTTCTAAGTAAATCCGTAATGTAGGACCACCATTGGAAGTAGTTGGTGCTGTCAAGAATAACTTGGCATCAACTTTCCATTTTAACAGAAATTGAAGTTGTAGATGCTAAAACTAAATATTCCAATGGAAATATCTCCAAAAATTAGACTGGTTAAAAAAAACAGCTCTGAAAACGGCTTCGGATGAAGAAGTTATGGCTTTTTGAAGAAAAGTTGTTGAAGATGCCGACGAAGTGCGAGAATGTGCAGAAGTGAATGATAATGTTATATTTTAAAGAAAATCCCCCCTTTTCCAAACTTAATCTAATTAACTCACTTAAAAAAGGATTTTATGTGACCCACTTTTATAAATAAGTGTATGAATGTGGGGATGTCGGCGAAATAAAGGTTCTCTTGCATATACCACTTTTTTCACACAAATACTTTCGCACTTGCATCCTTTCTTTAAAAATAGTTACTATTCTATAGCTCTAACTTTAAACCTATGACCTTTGACTTTTCATAGGAAAACACATATTTTGAACCACTAAACTCACTGAAATACACTTCCTCTATATAAATGAAAAAAATAAATTATTTACCTAAATTTAGACTTCAGTTAAATACAAATATTTGAAATCATATGAATTTTCGTAAACATATTAAATATGAAAAATTAAAAAGGGCAATACATTTGGTGTGAAAAGGCATCCATTAAATTTCTTTTATTCTCTTCCTTCGCATAAAACAATCAATTTAATTCCATAATCCGACCATGTGGATGTATTTTATGTTTCTATAGTATGTGAGAAAGAAATAATGTAACATCCCTGTAAAAATATTTATAATTTAACCACAAATTACTAGTGATGTTTATATATATATATATGAACGTTCCTTCACAAAAGTAAACAATTTTTTACTATTTAATTTTTGTGCCATATTTTTATTTACACCTCGATTTGAATAACGTTGCATGGAACTTTACTTATATATCCTTTTTAATACACAATTTTTCGTCCTTCAATTACTAGTCTATGATGAACTTAGGTGCTCGCTTAGCCAACCATTTCTCATAGTGCAAGGATGGTTTCATTGTTTTGTACTATCACTACATAATGTTTGATCATTATGAAATTCTATACACATAATAAGGGGGTTGATATTATTCTGGTAGTGGACCTTATATGTATGTGTGTGTATAACTCCGCACAAAGAAAACACATATGAAACCATGCCTTGTTTTTTTTTGCAATGGTTTAATTACCTTGGAAGTTTCATTTTATACCCCCCACATGAGATCGTAGGTTCTAGACTCCTTTAGGGATTTCGTGGAAATTCTTTGCCTCCATGGACCTCGCAAACTTTGGCCCATGTGATGAATTACACTTGGACTTATGTTCTACCATCCAGTCAAGCCTTTGACATATGGTAATCATAATGCCATGGATTGATTAGGATATAATCTACGGTGATTGTGACTCGACATTGGTTAGATTAATTACCTACTTGTGGATCGTCTATCGTTTTGGCCTTATTTGTAATTTTGGTAGTTTGGAATCGAGATTTGCAAAAATTAAGTTGATAATCTAGGATATCTCGTTCGATAATAAATATTTACACAATGAATTATTTACTAGTATTTCTTTGGACATTGATAAGAGGGAAATGTAATTAAGACCAAGGCAGGGTTTAATGACCATGTTTGAAGTTGAACCTTACCCTTTCTCTTTTGACCTCTTTTTACATATATACTCTTCTGTAACTATTTCTAGGATTTCATACATTTTTGTCACTATATTTATTTATTCCCTAACTTAATGACGTATAATCGAATGTGTGGGTCAAACCATGGCTTTCCATCAGGGTTTTGACTAGGATGACTACTTTCTCCTTAATTCTTAGTGATGGGACCCCATTATTGCAATCTTCACAAGGTAACACTCTTCAAGAATCTAATTCTACTTTCAAACCCTAACTTAGTTTTTACTAAAAGGGATTTCCCTTTATTTTCATATTTATTTGAATATGACATGTTGTACTCTAAAATAGGATCTATAGGTTACTCTTTTCTTACCACAAATAGAAATTCTAATTATCATCAAGAATTTGTTTTTACATTTCCTCAAGTGATAATTCCTAAGGATTTCAAGAATTAAACTAAGGACTTCTTCTTATTCTTCGTAGGTTAGTTTTGGTGGCGTTGAGGTTTTTGAGCTGCCATTTCCTCGATTTAATTGCTCACAATTTTTGTTCATTTTGAACATGTTGACCACATTTGTTGATTTAACTTTATCATTCTTAGGTTATCAATGCCATTGATGGGATCAACTTGTTCAATTCCCACATTTTTTTTTTGCTTTAGGGATTTACAGAGAGGCCTTATCTAGCCAAAATACACTTCTTTGTTTCATTCATGTCTAGAAGATTTCATTAAAAGTATTTAGGGAGAATGTCGATATTATGTAGACAACTATTATAATAATTATATCTTTGCAATGGGGTTTCACCCCTTTTATAGACAACCATATTTTTTTACTTGAAGTTTAATATGTGGCCAATACTTCTGGTCAGGAATGTTAAATTTCCTTATTTCATTTCTAGAATAGAAAAAGCTTCTTATTATTTTCCAATTAGCTATGAATTTCAATGAAAGATATATACCCGAATAGAGTTTCTTTAATTCATTTATAATTTTAAGGTTGAAGCCTATAAGGTCGTGCATTAGATTTCTTATTTTTTTTGTTTTGGAAAAACATAGCTTTGTAAATCACGTTCCTTTTCCTTTTAAATTATGGCATATGATTATGTTCCAGATCAAGGTTTATATGTGCTCAGAACTAGCTCTATTATGTTTACTTTGCAAGCATGTAATATTTACTTCCTGTTGCTATTGCATGCAATTATTATGACTACTTTTATTTTCATGGAATTACTATCTTCTTGATTTATCTTGCATGTGTATAGGATTTCGTTCCCTACAATCTATGTAATGTTTTTGAGAATAGCTTTGTGGTAGCTCTATAATTATTGTTTAAATATGGTAGGTTTGGTATTATGCGAGGGACTTAGAGGACTCCTTCCATGGGGGGCCACTAGGAATTATCTTTAGGCCTTATTTACACTTTTCCCCAAGATTATCTACCCTTTATCCATTCAACGAGGTTCTCTCCCTTGGAGAGGCCTACAACAACTAATGTAGGCATAACTATCCTATTGTTTACTTTCTTTTAATAAGTTATTATTATTATAATAAGTCTAGATTTCTACCATAAATGCATATGCCTTCAAAATATATACATGCATATTTTTGTGTTTCTTGTAATTATTGAAAGCACACTCTGCTTTGACAAGGGTATAATATGTTTTGAAAATAGATGTATGTATCTTGATTATTCCCTAGCATTGTTCTATATTTATCCCACATTTATGTTTCTATTCATAAACCACTTCAGTATTGGTTTCTAGGATTGCTCCTTAGCCAGATTTATACTGCAAATCCTTATACAAACCGCATGTCCCCGTGCCTCTATCTTTCTCACAATAAATTATTGGAAAGCCACACACACACACACACAACAACACAGATATATATTATATATAATATATATATAATATATATATATATATATATATTATACTATATATATCTATATATATATATAATATAATCCAATATAAGGAAGTTAGAACAACTTATCCATTCCTTTACTCAAACACATATAATAATAGTAAGAGTTACTCTGCGATTTCCTACTTGAAACCTTTCATAGTTCTAAATTGCAGAATGAATATAATTAACATAGATTAATTTCCAAAGAATCATACATACTTATCTAGGAAATTCCTGAAAATAGATTAAATGGCTGCATGTCCCTCCTAACCATCAACTATGTTTCTCAATAGTTCCCCATGATCTCTACTCCTTTTTTCCAAGAAAAGAATTAGTAGTTCATTTATTTTTCACACTTCCCTCACCCTTCATAGTGTCCTACTAATTTCTAGGTATAGATTCAATCTTTCTCTGTTATTATCCCATTTTTTTTTTATCTAGGCTTCCTTTATCTCCCATAATCACCTTTAAGTGAGTTTCATCTCATGAAGTTTATTTCGAGATAGGAATTTTCTTGGAAATTTGTAGAACCAACAATTCAACTATGGAAAAAAAGAGAATTTTTCTTCTTTTGTTCCTACCCATTCTTGGGCATAACTAATTCTAATGGTATTCCTAATAGTTAGGAGTCTAATTTCACATGACATCCATTAATACATTTTCAATAATGTTAATACACAAAGCATTTTTTCTATTTTTTCTTAATTAATTAAAATAACTATTCACATTGTCACATCACATAAATTGTCCCATTTTGACTTTTTAGTCACATGTTCAACATAAGAATTCAGAACATAAATTTACTATGGGTATTAAATCTCCCCTCCCCTTGAAGAGGAAAACCATCCTTAGTGTTTTCACACATCCATTTTCCTTGGAACAAAATAGGAAAAGATTCTTTCATAGCATCTTCCATCTTCTAGGTGGCCTATTTAGGACCAAAGTGCTTCCATTGCACTTTAACCTCAGTGATGGCTCGGTTATAGAGTATAGTTGCCTTCTGGTTCAAAATTTGTAAAGGCTCAACGTCAAACTCACTTTCTGGTTTGACATATATAACACTAATTAATTATATGAGTAGGATCATGATTATACTATTTCAAAAGAGACACATGAAATATATTATATACTCTAATGTGGGTTGGTAGTGCTAGTTAGTAGGTCATTGGCACTACTCTAGTTAGTATCTCAAATAGTGTGAAAAACCAAGGATCTAGTTTAGAATGATTCTTCAATTTTAAGTAACTAATTTTTGGTGACACTTTAATATATACATGTCCACCCACTTAAAATTATTTATGTTTCCTCTTTAAGTATGCATAGCTTTTCTTATTTTATTACACCATTTTTAGGTTTGGATTGATCTTTTTCACCATCTGTTCCATTTCCTACAATATATCTAGCCCTAGCTTAAGCTTGACCTCAGGTCGCCTGCAAGTTAATGGAAGACAACACTTCCTCTATTATGAAACCAGCTCACAAAAAGATAGAAAATAGAGATCCACGGCTTAGAAATAAGCCTCTTCGAGGGGGAAACCTCATTTATATTTCACAAATGAACAATTCTTGGATGATACAAATGACAAGACCTCCTTTCTATATATAGGAGTCTAAGGGGTCATAATAGGTCAAAGTCAATGTGACTAAAAAGTCAAACTGGGACAATTTATGTGATGTGACAATGTGAAATAGGTTTTTAGAGAGAGGTTTTGAAGACAAGAAGAATTGATAGGTCAAATATTCTAAGGAACAGTTGGAAAGACAGAGTTTTAAGAGTGTTGATTTATGATAGACAATCAGTATTTTGATCATAACTTCCTCATACGATATCGAAAATGAGTGATTCAAATTGCCTTGTAAACTAGAGTGATAGGGGCATATACCATAGAATTTTTTTTCAAAATATAGTCATTTAGGCCTTAAAAAATGGACTATCCCAACTCTGTTCCTGAACTGCCTGCTAGACACCTTGCCAATGTTTTGGTTCTAACATTTTTGCTTCAAATCCAAATTGAGTGATTCAAATTGGGTTCGAAAATATAAATCAAGTGCTACGTAGGATAGAAATAGATTCTAAAAATATAGTCATTTGGGCCTCCAGAAGTTGACTGTCCCAACTATGTTTTCAGAAATTTCATCAAGCCCACAAGCCAAAAAATATAATATTCAAGCATTTCTTCCAAATCGGTGATAAAAATGAATATGAGTGTTTGTAGAGCTATTATTTCCATTATAATTCATCTACATACACAAATGAATTAAAACATTTATCACTGATGTTGATTTCCATGGCGTGTTGCAACAAAAACAACTATTTTTACATTAAAAAGAAAATGCATTTATTTATGTCCTTATTATTATTTTTTTTTTACACTAACCTACTTTGATTGAAAAATGAATATGACTACGTATAAGAGTACTTCTAGTGGAACCATTTTCGAAATAAGGCTTCAAGTATTCACATACCCAAATTTTAAAAATGCATATTAATGAATATTAGGGTATGAGAAGCTAACTTCCCTTGAAAAGATGGTGTCAAAAATTGTTGAAGTATGGAGTGATGCTGCAAACAAGTGATGGAGTGAACCCAATCTTCAATATATCCTTTACTTTCTTGATTTCCCATAGCCATCATATCATGAAGTTCTTGAGCTTTTAAAATAGCTTGTTGATGCAAACTAGAAGAAACCTCATTTTCTTCCATGACTTCTACAATTTTTGAATTTGAAACATTCTGATTCTCATTGTAAGTTTTCTCCAATGGCGTATGTGAGATAGAATGGGTGGGAAGGGTGGGAAAATTTTGTAGTTCAATAGTGTAAGCATGTTGTACTAGTTTATTATGGTGAGGGTGTGGAATGAGTTGAGTAGGAAATTGTGTACGGAATGGAGCATTTTGATAATGTAGTTGATTGGGTGGATGATTTTTGATTGGCAAGCAAGATGTTGTGGAAGAGCTGGTGAAGAATATGGAGAATATGTTTGTGCTACAAGATGAGGGAAAGTAGTCTTGCAATCATAACATGAACCATGCCAAATTTGTAGAAAAGATTGGTTGTAGTTATATTGAGATTGACATGGCCACCGTAACACATTAGTATTCCATAATGGATTATGCAAGTAAGAGAATGGTGAGGAAGTGTTTTGAACCGTACTTGTAGGCCATGATTTCCATGGTTTTGACCTTGTTGCAGCTTCCTCATCTCTTTGATATGACACTTCCATCCTAGATAAGGAACAACAACTATCTATGGGATGCTCCTTCTGGTAATGAGGGCAAAACACTTCATCGAATTCTTGATTTTTTTGAACCTGCAAAACATCCAATTGTGAATTTAAAGAGGTAATAAAATTGATTTTAAAATGTTCAAATAAATCATTGATTTTAGCTCTTATGTCTCTTGTTCTTGTAGCAGATTTGGAAAAGAAAGAACAAACATCTCTAGAATTCTTACCAACCTTGGAGATTCCTCTTGAGTACCTTATGCACAATTCACAAACATCATCATATGATAATTGAAAAACATCACCTTTTCCTAACAGATTTAAGAGTTCTAAAAATTCATCTTTGATTCCTTTGAGTAGGAGTGTTTTTAAGATCTCTTTTTCCAAATGCTTATAGTTCGATTTTTGAAGGTTGTATTGAAATCGATCTACCTAGTCCTCCAAGCTTTCATCTTCCCCTTGTATCATATTGAAAATATCTTCATCGGCCTTGCAATAGTCTTGGTACTTCTTCAAGAATATGTTCTTCATGTCCTCCCATGTTTGGATGCAGTTCCCACCAAGGCTCATGAACCATCGGAGAGTTGCTCCTTTTAGAGTAAGAGGAAACACTTTCAACCTTTGATCATTAGTACAATAATCATATCCTCTACAAAGTATCTTGAACTCAAATAAGAATGTATCTGGATCTTCATTTGTCAAACCATGAAAATTTGGTAGAGAAGATAGGGGAATTATGTGTATTTGTGTCACTCCTCCTAGATCTTTGATAAGAAATTCAAAAGTAGAAATGTGAGCCATTTCTTACCATAATATAAGATGTTCTTCATGTGTTTATTTGAGGCTTCTTATTCAAATGTTCCTATCAATTGGTTAGTGAAATGGGTGGTGCTTACATCACCACTTGAGTGAAGTCATGAGATTTGTTTTTCAAAATTTCTATATTTTTTTTAGACATTCACACAGAAATTCAAACATTTATTTCTACTCTAAGTTCTTTAACATTTTTGCTAGAAAGTGGGTAGGGGAGTAGGGCTTTTACATGCTTTGTACACAGGTTCTTACCTTCCATTTTTAATACCCAATTCTCTCCTAACAGAAACTCATCAGGTGCACACAACTCCTTAGAAATAGCTACACTCTCCCCGGAAATGGCGCCAAAATGTTGAGCGATAAAAGGTGTCTTTTTAACTCCTAATTATCTTCACATTAATTGTCAACCCAGGGACGATTTTTTATTTCAAGAGTGTACTCAGTCTTAGGCGGTCATTTACTCAAGAGTAATGTTTTGCAGTATAGTGCTTAAAATGAAAAAGTAAATGGATGTTGGAAACAAAATCTAATCGGAACAACAAGAAACTGAAATGCTCTATAACTAAATCATTTACTCAAACAATCATCAGTCGAGGACTCAGTAATGATAACTCTCTCCCTTGTAAACTGATGCAAATGAAAATCAATCATAGGCAAGATCTGCAATCTGAGAACTTAGACAGCGGTAGTCAGTGTCCTTTACAGTTGTTGATCTTTCAATACACACCAAAGAAAATAACTAGAAATGGCAATTCAATTGGAAATGCTCACTAAAACACACTTGCTGCAATATCAGTTAAGAGGTGAAATTAAATCCTTGCATGAAAGAGATAACAACAAATCCTATTTGAACAGCAACACTAAATTAATGGAAATGAACAACAAAGCTAAATTAATGGAAAGGAACAACAATTTGAAATATAATGTAACAATAAAGCTAATTAAGTGGAAATGAATTGAACAGCAAAGCTCATCTTAGAAAAATGAAATATTAATGGAAAGGAATAGTAATACTAAATTATTGAAGATGAACAACGACGCTAAATGGAAATGAACCGCAAATCTAAATGAACAGCAATACTAAATGGAAATGAATAACACTACGAAATTAATAGAAATGAGCAGAAATACTAAATAGTAACAACCTGTAATGCATGACAGAATTTGGGAAAACTGCTTATCACAAAACTAATTTGGTCCGTTCTGGACAAAACCCATGTCTCAGATTTTCCAAATTCTTCTCCATTTGCCCAAAATGTCCAATGCAAAATTGTCACTTCTTATTCCAGTGAATTTCTGAGTTGGCACATTTAATGATGAGCCGGAGATCAAATCTTTCATTTGGAAAATATCTTGGAGGCTTAAATGTTGAGTGATGTTACAACCAATTTATTAATAAACCATCATTGGTAAAATCATGCATAATCATCAATTTATTAAAAATAAAAGAGAAGAAATAATATTTATCCATAAGAGCATAAATCATTATAAGATGGAATTATATGATAAACCATGATAAATGAAATAATAAAGAAGAGTAGAAATGGATGAAATAGGTGTTAAAAAGTAATAATAATAATGACATATTAGTGGCCCAACACCAGTTCACAAAAAGATAGAAAATAGGGATCCACAGCTTAGAAATAAGCCTCCTCGAGGGGGAAACCTCCTTTACATTACACAAATGAACAATTCTTGGATGATACAAATGACAAGACCTCCTTTCTATATATAGGAGTCTAAGGGGTCAATAAGTAATCAGAGCCGACATAACAATAATAATGCAAGGGCACAATAATAACAATAGTGGGCTTCTATGGGGCACAATAATAACAATATGTGGACTACATGGCCACAACAATAGAATAAGGGGGTTGTACTAATAACAATAATGGGTTATACTAGTAGTATAGGGACCTAACATCCTCCCATATAAAATGTTGAAATGGATTATCTTGAGTGGCGCTTGATAAATTTTTTTGTGAGAAAAATCCACTAAATGCAAATAATCCTCCCAATTCATCAACCAATTGATTATGTACAGGTGCAACATGTCTTCAAGGACCTAGTTAACCCTTTCTATTTTCCAATATCTTTGTGGACAATAAATGATGCTAAAACTTATCTATGTACTAACTCTAGTAAATAATTCCTTCCAAAAGTTGGAAGTGAATTTTGTGTCTTCATATGATATAACAATATTGGGTTTTCATTGAAGTTTGAAGATTTATTTCATGAAAACTTATTCCACCTGCACAACTCTATAAGTAGACTGAACAAGTATGAAATGAGCAACTTTATACAAATTTTTTTACCACAACCATAATAGAATCATTTTGTCTATGACTTATCGGTAACTAGATAATAAATTATAAGGAAATCACATCGCATTTCCCTTCTAGTATAGGAAGGGGTTTCAATAATTTTGTTGGTTGTTGGGGTTCCACTTTCACCTGCTAATATTCTTGGCACTCGGCCAAGTATTTAGCTAATTCCTTCTTCATACAAAGTCACAAGAACTCTTTAAGAGAAGTAATCATTTTATGATAGCATAGGTGAGCTACGAAGGGTCTATTGTGGTGTTGATATAACATTAATCATTTAATTTTAACCACATATGGAAGATAAAGTCTACCTTTATATGTTATGAGTCCACTTTTCTTAACCACATAATTCGGCTACATAATCTGGACACTTGGTAATTTCTACGTTTTTTTGGAGATTATATATTGCAAAATTGATGTCGCTAATGGTGAGTTTGTCAAGAATGTTGTGATATGTTTTTAGAGCATGATCTCTTCAAAGAAAAGAATGTGGAGTGAAGGAGGATCCCATATCTATGACGGGGTGGGGGTCGAATTCTTGCTTATATTGGGTGAACATATTGATGGTATTATGCTCATCATGGAGGAGCTAATCATTGGCTCATATGCACTTATTCAACAATGTTGAGCATTAGAGGAAATTTCAGCCTAAAAATGTCCATGATATTTTCATGTAATTATCATGTCATAATATGTAAACCAATCAAAATATTATAAATTTAAAATGAGGTACATTTAAATATATTGGAGGGAAAAGAAAAAAACAATTATCTTTATTGTATTTTTGGGTTATCTTCTTAAATATTTACTCAAATTTCAAGTGTAAACACTCGTTGGATAGAGAATTAAATTCCACATCCAACGAGAAACCATTATGTATACTTTGAGAATACCAACATTAATAACAATTGAAGATACATTAAAAAATGTGTTCAACATGTTTTATTTTAATGTATATTCATTTTTTATCAATGTGAGTCTATGCATAATGGGTACTCATTGGATGTAGAATTTAATTCCACATTCAAAGTGTGCCTACACTTGAAATTTGAGTAAACATATAAGGGGATAAGCCAAAAATACAATTGAAAAAGTTGTTTTCTTGTTTTCTCTCAAATATTCATAAATCTTATTTGATTATTTTAACTATTATTTTCTTATGTTTCTTAGGAGGCCACTTTTAGGCTGAAATTTCCTCTAATGAAGATATTTTTTGTGGTTGCCTTGTAAATATTCAGGTTCATATATTGTTGCTAGGATGTGTTAGTATGCTTACGTGGCAAAGTTGGTTGTGTATATTGTTGCTCATGTCATATATATTAAGATGTTTGGTATATGTTGTTACTTAGTTGTTTTTCCTTTGGATGACTAAATTGTGATGAGATTATTAGCTAGAGTGAGATGGATTAGAGAGTATGTATGTTTCCTATGATATTTCTGTCAAAGAGATTTATATGCTTATATTTCTTGGGGATTGTGGACTTTACTATAAATGGAGATACTATGTTGGCCTTGATATAAAGGAGTCAAATATTATGATGTGGTAATGAGTTGTTCAAAGTGATTTATTGCAAAATATTATGTTGCTACTATTTTTGTTTAGATTGCTTCTTGGATGCATTACCTCTTTGGTGATGCATTGAGGGTTTTAGAGATATTGTTGTTGTAATGTCTCACTTGCTTCTAGTGATTATTTTATGTTGGTAAGCTTCATGGATGATATATTATTTTGTTGATGATAGAGGTGTATATGATGTTTTCACTATGTCATGTTATTTTCTATTCGGAGTATGGTGGTTGCTAGTGTTTTTAGCATGATTTTTCTATAGAGAGTTCATTGTTGGTGTTGGTTGGTATTTGATATGTTGTTGATCAGTCTTATTTTAATGTTAATTAATGAATTGTGAGGATTTTATATGTTGAGAAAGGTCTTCATTGACATCACATTTCTATGTTGTTGGCATCTTTGATTATGGCTAAGGTGTTGAGAGAAACCATGTTATGTATTGAGCTTCTATTGTTGTTGATATATAGTTCATATATTGTTGCTCATTAATGCCATGTATTTATATTGTATCATTATATTGGGCATGCATAGAGGAGAGCTCACATGTGTGTGAATTTGAATAGCCATGTGTAATTATTGTCTCCTTTTTTGGTGCAATGGCCATGGAGAGACCCATTGTGTCTACCATGTATTGTGAAAGTTATCAAATTCAACTATGTATCGGATATTGGGTGTCAAAGTCTTGTTTTGCATGTCATTGACATAGACCTTGTTGCATTGGACAAATTTATTGAATGATGTAAGTTGGATCCAAAGAGTTATATATCAGTCACACATGCTTACTACAATCACAAATATCATTTTGTAGTTTTGGTCATGGATCGTCATGCAGTCATTGTTCCATTGGATGAGTATCGCTTGATATAAGCATCCATGTCAAAGAGTCAATCCATTTTTTCCTATTAAAGTATTGTGAGTGCAATTATGTAACAATCATATACTTTTGTTGGATCATTTCCAATGATTGGTATTTATAAAAACTTCATGATATTTGCAACCCCATTAAATTTCCTCTATGAAAACTTGGTGTGACCCTTTTCCATTGATGTTAAAGGGGGAGAGTAACATAACCACTCATATAAAATGGATAAGTGATCATTCAGCCTATATATAATAAGATCAATTAGGCATTTGTGACTGTTGGTTAAAATAAGTTCCAAAGGCGGGGGGGGGGGGGGGGGGGGGGGGAGTGTTGGCAGCTTCGTTGAAATTGATGTCACCAAGTCAATCAGTTTGTGATGCTTATAGAGGAATTGTAGTAGGATGCAAAGGTGTCTAGAAAGATGGTGTCTTATGATGATGTCCTAATGTTTACAAGGGATTACCACATATCCTCTCAATTTCTAATATTGTGCCCATGAAAATATTCTTTGGGAGCTAAGCTTGTCTTAGTGACAATGCCTACAGGTGAAGAAAACTAAAAAACAAAGGGAAAACCATCAAATTACCAAAGATAATGATGTCATCGAAGGAGTTTTAATGCCTATCTAATATAGTCAACATTTCCATCAATGAAATGCACGAAGTTTCCTATGGAAATCACATGGAAAAGCAACTATAAATGTCCAACAAGATCGAACAACTTGGTGTGCATTTTTTTCATGAGATTGATTGGCTTTGGCACTAGAATTCCACACAAATAATTTTTATTTATGTTATGTCATGCTCTAGAATAGGAGGAAGGAAGTGAAAATTACTGATTGCATTGGATCAACTAGCTCTGCATTTGAGTTGCTACCTTCTAAAGTGTTAAATTGTTATGTTTGTAATGACTAACTACTGCAGGGTCCAGATCTAACTATATATTGATCAATATGAAGGAATTTTTCTTAGAGTTTTGACTATTTGGCTTATCCTTTTATATTTTCTTATTCACTTAAATATCGTGGAATATTTCATAGTTTTGGATTGATCAACCTTAATTTCTAAAATGGTTGCACAATTTTTTATTTGTTAGGGATTGATTTTGTGAATGCACACCACATAATCATTGCTACATACTTCCTTTGTTTATAATAATTGCTAGAGATTCCTTTGTTTACTGTATGCACACCATAATGGTTTCTTTATTTTCTACTATGCATTCAGAATTTCCTATATTTATCTAGTGCGACTACAAGATTCCACATGATTCACAATAGTTTATGCCTAGCTAATGTGCCTTATACTACAAAGATTGTTGTGAGGATTTTTGCAGGAGTAGATTGATATTTATATATTAATGAAATTTCTATGATTGATGATTTGGGATTGCTTTATATGCGAATGAAAAATAATATACTTTAGATATTGGTGTATGCAAAGATTAGTTCATTTCTCACCATAAGGGAAAAGGATTTATTATGACTAATTTTTTAGCTACTTGCTTATGAATTTGATGTTTTTTCCTAAATGTTTCATTAGATGAGACAACATCTTGCAGAGAAATCATACGAATTACTAAAGTTGAATTATTATTTAATGTACTCTTGATTCATGAACATACTTTTGCAGGAATAGGGACCCTTTTGGGATGGACTAAGCATAGTTTTTCGTGCATGGGTTTGAGAAAAATATCATTATATGTAGATATCAGTCCCTTCAAATATTTTGTTGGTTTACTTTTCTTATTAACCGATATAACATTTGTCTTGATTAATGAAAATTGTGCACAGTGAATTTTATAGAAGTTATAGACAAAGCAGAGCCATTCTTGACCTTCAATGACAAATCTTCATGGTTATGTATAGCTTAAGATCGAATAAAGGGATTGTCTTCACATATGCTTCAAAAAACCTACAATCAATTGTATTGTTATCAAACTATTGCTGCAAAGATATTTAAATAGAGAAAAGGTGACTAAAGTAACAAGTTTTTGTTGTAGGAAAATCCTTCACTGAAGTCATATCTTCTATATGTCAGCTAAAATGAGAATTGTGTATTGTGCTTAGGAGTCTGCACTGTGTTGAGATTTGATGGTTGCTTTAAAAGGTTGATTAAGTATTGGTACATGTGTTATTGAGTAATCTCATAAGAGAGTATTTTTTTTCATTGGGGTTTGGAAAAGGTATTGATGTCATATCGTTGATTGATGTAATTTTCCTTAATTTGAGACTTATAACTATTATGTCTGTTTTATTGAGAGGGTGTCACAATGTTTTTGCAAAATTTCCTTGTTAAAGTGATGATGTTGTCTGTGATGTAGTGCTACTATGACTTAGAACTTTACAAAAATGCATATAATCTTGATGTTTGATGAGCTAATGTAATGGTTGAGTTTGAGTGAAGTCAAAGTGTTGGCTAGAGTGATAGAAGGTTTAGTCTGCTAAAGTATAGTTTACTACCCTTGACTGCTAGACAAGATGATTCATATATGAATAAATGTTGTTGATTGTCAAAATTTTGTTATCTTTATGGAGATGTATTGTGATTGAGATGTTGTTGGATTAGGTTCTAACATTGAGGTCTTGGTTGAGTGAGAGGAATGTTTGTGGTTATATGTTCCTAATGGTTCATGGGCACCTATATTATAATGGGAATGGTATGAGAGGATACTTTGAATCAAGTGATTGCTAATGTATGTAACTATGGCTTATTAATAGCTAATTTAGTTATTGCAAAGAAAGGTTTTTCTATGAGTTGTGCAAAGGTTAGATGTGTATTTAGTTATTGAGAAAATCCAATTATTGATCAAGGATTTATTGTAGAGAGGTTTTGGTATATTGTTATTTAGATTCAGCATAATGATTTATGTTAGTCTAGTTTGAAAATTGGGTGAAACGTCGCCTATAGGATTTGAGTTTATTGCAGGTGGAAAAAATTTAAAACAATCTCCACAAAGGGTCTTAGGTTTGGAGCCTTTATTGAGTCAATGATAGCTTCCTTCCATTCGTGCCCAAAGAAATTTCTTAGGGAGTAACAAGTTCCTTTGGGTAGTAGTCGGAGAAACAATAGGAGGTGGTAGCCTCCAATACTAAGTATACACCAATGCATGATGTAAAATAAGGTTTTCTTTATAGTAATATGAATAAGACATATACAAAAACAATGGTGGTTTTTCCTAGTTTTATTTTCCATATAATATCTTATGTCCCTATGTGTGATGATGTGTATGTTGATTTTTTAATGTATTACACTCTTATGGTTTATATTCCTTCATAATGATGTTGGTTATGGTTAACTGCATATGCTTAGATCTATTGTAATATTATGATACTAGTTGAATTATAGTTCAATTAACACCACAAATAGAAGTACAAAATGTGTATAAACTTGATTCAACATGAAATATTGATTCACCCCCCACCATCCTAGTATTACAAACATCTCAATCCCATCTTCGGATTGGAAATTATGCCCATTTAAATATTTTCTCATTATACCTTCCCATATCATCAAGCATGGCAACATGGGAATTCCAAAAGGAATTAAAAAGAAAATCATAAATAGATGAGGCAGTCAGAAAGAAATAAGATGATGTAGTAGTGAAGAAAATGGCTTCCAATGAAAGCAACAAATGAGAGAAAGACTGATCTAGCAACATGGGAAAATGAATGTGAAGACAGAAAGAAAAAATAAAGAATGGAAGATGAAAGGGATCACAAATGAAAGAAGCATGCAATAATAATAGTAATGTGTAGATGCAGATGAATGTATATGTAGATTAAAAAACATCCCTAAAAATAAAATGTTGATGTATACAAAATAATGTCCTAAAATGTTTAATTATCTTACTTAATTTCAATTGAATGTACCTAGGTCAATTATAACATAATCATCAACAAACAAATATACTCCCAAGTTTTAGTAAGTTGAAAAGTTTGTGGTACACTTAAAATCAACCTGTAAAAACATATTTGTAGAGTAAGGTTTATAGTTGAAATCGCTAATGTTTGTGGTAAACAGAAACCACAAAATATGATGGGTTCTTAGTGGTTAGAAGAAACTGCATGATGTGATGTGGTGTGAGTGGTAAGAAGAAACCACTGCTAATGGTGAGGGTTAGTCAATGCAAATTCCCATGGTTGTAATAGTTACGGGTTAATGACATAAAACCTATGATGTGATGATTAGTCGTAAATTATGGGAAGTAAAATTATTTATGCCTTTGTAGCTACATAAAGGTAAAGAAAATTTTAGCATGGAATAGATGAATGAAGAATCTGTCTTCAGATCATAAGTACTTGTTAAGGGGGAGTATGTCGGAGTAACTCCTACTTTGGATCTGATAAATGATGTTAGCTAGAGATGAACCATAGTGATTAACCATTGTGTTGGTCGTTACAAAAGAGTAATGATTTGGACATAGCTATTACAATCACCTATAGCTATATAATAGGAAATTTGTGGACTTAATATAACATGGGGATGGTATAATCTAATGAATTTCCACTTCAAAGGTTTTATGCTCCCTTTGTTTATTGTCTCTTAGTCTTCATGTCTATTTTTATGTGCCTTCTTTAGGGGTTGTTAAAACCAACTTTTTTCTACTCCATTTCCACCCATTCATCCTTAATTTCCACCATGCCCCTCCTCCTTACTTCATGCTACTAGGGCTCCCTATCATCCTGATATAGGAGCATCAATATCAAAGCAACAAATTTTGACTAGACTTCAAAGGGGTCACATAAATCCCAATGAAGGGAAAAATTCCCTAAATTTTTACATTTGTATGAAAAAAATGAATCTATATTTTGTTGTAATTCCATGTGTTGTGGTTGTTAGAAGGACCTCAACAATTAGGTTGTTAGGATATTTTATGCCATCTAGTATTCTTCCCAAGTGGGCATATGTACCAATAACAAGTGTCTAGATAAGGTAAGAGATATTTTTAGGAGTGGAAAAGTGTCCAATTTCTCTAGGTCTCTTGGAACATATTTTCTTTTATGTAGATATCTATAGGGACTAGAAAACATTTTGAGAGGGGAAGTCTAGAAAGATAGTTCCCTCAAATGAATTATAATATTATGAGAGGGACATAGTTCAGAAGTAGTAGTGTTAAGGAAATTTTTTGTTACCAATACATCAAGTGCGCAATAGGAAATCAATGGGGAGGAATTTTCATTTTCTAACATGGAATATGGGAGCCATATGGTGAAGTTATGATTGAAGCCCTAAAGACATTAGAGAGGTTAATTGGTACCAACACTTTGGGCCAACAAAGAAGAAAAATCTTGTACTAGCAAGAGCATAGAATGGATGTGGAGGTTGAGGAGATAATTATGATGATAAAGGAAGTACCCATTGAGTGGTACAATGGTAAGAAAATAACAATTAATATAAGAACTTGGCTGACTATTGAAGCTTGCATTCACATCGTGATAGTAAGACAAATACAAAATAAAATTTTGGATCATGGAAGGAGAAGGACAACCAACAACATATTGGCTATTCAATATTTCCTTAGAAAGGCAAGTGGAGTGAATCGGAATCAAGCTTTGGGATCATAGAAGATTCAAGATATGACTAGAGAAGTCACATAATTGATCATATGGAAAAAAAAACATTCTATGTGGGATCCTTGAGTGTCTACGGATCAAAAGCATGTGACTGAGAGGTAAAAAATTTTACACCTAGGAATTTTGAAGCAGAAGCATCCATCTCCAAGTAGCACATTTTTACCATGCCCCAAAGATGTCATGCAAATCCCTAAAAAGGGAAAGGAAATTCCCTAAACTTTTAATTATATAAAAAAACAAAATTGAATTAGTAGTATTTTGTAATTCCATGTGTCCTAATTGTAAGAAGGACCTAGAAAATTAGGTTGTTAGGACATTTTATGCTAGTTGGTATTCTGCCCAAGTGGGCATATGTAGCAATAACAATTATGGAGATAAGGTAGGAGTTAGCTTTAGGTGGAGTGGACAGGTTTCCATTTTCTCTAGTTTGTTTAAAAATATTTTGTTTCATTTAAATATATAAATAGACTATAAATGAGGGAGAGAGGGAAAGTTTAGAGGGACAAATCACTTGCATAAATTATAATATTTTAGGAAGGATAAATTTCAAGAGAGTAAGGGAATTCAACAAAAAATCCATCTAAAGGTCTTCGTAAATATTTCCCTCACCATTTATAGTACAATCTAAGAATTCTTATGTGTCCATTACCTGCCTGAATATAAGTAAATGTTTTGTCATTTGATCCCTACATTGAGCCTAGTTATCCCTAATTGCATTCGTATAAAACTCTCGTTGAGAGCACATATCATAATTGTAGTAGATAATCTCTAATCCCCCTAATGCATTGGGATAGTAAGTTTAATGTCACAAGGGAGAAATTATTAATGCAATTGGAATTATGGGTTTACAAGTGTTGTGAAAAATGAGAAATATCTGTAAATTAAAGTCTAGTGCAATAAGGGTTGTCATGAGTCAAGAATGGTCCATCGTCAGGTTAGAGAGAATTGTTAGGTTATTCAGAGAGTATAGAGGGAAGACCACTATGGGAGACCATCTCATTTACAATTGAAAGAGCCATCAATGAAAAATTATTAGCAACAAATTAATACTATGAGGAAATTTTAAGAGGATTGATGATCCATTCATACCTTTTGTTGATGCCTATATAATCCCTATGTTAACCAAAAAACACCTTATTAACCCTTAGAGACTAAGTTATTACATTTCTATTTTATATTGTTATGTACGTTGGAAACCATCATGGTCCCATTTTATTATACTTGTACCATTTGTCTCTCATATTCATCTATATATATATATATATATATATATATACACTAATGAGGCCTAGTCTTATGATCATAAAATATTGTCTTGTTCATTGTACTTATTCTATAAGGAGGTTTCCCCTTGAAGTGGAATATATTAATTGGTTTCTTATCATTACTAAGGTGCAAAAAATAACATTTGGTATCAGAGCTTCCTCCATCTTCAAGTGTGCAAGAATCCTTCCATGTTCCTTACATTAAAAAGGTCACTAGTGATAAGATCCCAATCCAAACTCTTCTAGAGATGAATGAGGAAGGGAAAATAATACTAGAACTAGAAACATATTTGGAAGCAAGGACTAAGAATCTAAGAAATCAAGAAAGTACTAAGCACATCATCAAATTGAACAATCTCACAATGGAAGAAGTAACATGAAAAGACGAGTTTTTCATGCAAGGACACCCATAGACAATCAAGTGTTGACGAGAAAAATTATCTGAAGGGGAGGGGCATGTTAAGCCCTATTTAAGTTCCATGTTACCGTGAAAACCCCTTACTAATCCTATATATTAAGTGATTACATTTCTACTACGATACATTTTTGTAGCCTAAAACAACACATTGTCCCATTTTATTATAATTGTATCCTTTGACTCCTATATATACTTTGAGGAGACCTAGTATTACAATCATTAAGGGTTGTATTGCTCATTTTATTTATTATATAAAGAGGTTTCCCCCTCAAAATGGATTGTCATTATTGGTTTCTCACCATTTTTTTTTGTATGCTTGGCAGGACCTTCTCATTCATTCATTTTCATCAAAAGTAGGTTACAACCATAATCAAGAAGTTCAATGGCCTCAACATGCTCATTAGGGCACCAGGTATGTTGGCCATCGAACAAAATTATATGCCATCCAAAAATTATATAGTTTGAGTTTGTCTAACATTACCTTATAGGACTGAATCTTTGGAAACCATCCACATACTAAATAAGTGTAACATAGAAGCCTAGCTGACATATACATCATAGAAAATTAAACAAAAATGAGTGCAATAAGAGACAAGCATACTGATAATCATAAGAGGACTCCATGGGAGATGGGTAATTTGAACTTGAATTTGGTAATTCAGACTGAGGAAGACAAAGAATGTGTTTTTCAATGTGGCTAACATGTACATTCTGTTGCTGAATTTGGAACTATATAAGATGAAATTTTTTCTGAATTTCCTAGAAACCTGGATCAGATTTAACATAGCCATTTGGAGAGTTCATCATATCCTTGGCCAGAATTCTTTTCATTAACCAATGGAGGTGAAATTTTTTCTTGTACTAGGTGATGCAGCCTCTAGAATGATCCAGGTGGCTCTAGAGACACACATAGGACAAAGAGGGCTTATGAAATCTCGAAAATCAAAGTCATTAGAATGCTTTCAAACTAGGACTAGAGCATAGATCTCGTCGTCCTGATTATGGTGGTTCAAATGGTTCATCAATCCGAAGTTGTATGAGGGAGAACGAGCCAGTCAAAGTTCTGGTCAAAGTTGGGTTGTGGGCCAAGTTTAAGTGTCCTACAATTTGACTAGCCCCATGGCATGAAACTTAGCTCCCAAAAGTGGGCGAAATTGTGGCCTCTTTAATTTGTCTAATAACCCTTATGTTAGACAAAATTTTAAAAATGGATCATTTTAATATTAAAATTAAAAATATATATATATGAATGTCCCCACAGATGTGATGGCCCCATGTTGAATCCATATCATATCACACCTTCGTGCCATATAACAAAACGTACACCCCAATTAATACGCAAAAATAGTTAATGCACCACTTAAATAAAAACACGCCAACTGTATGGATACGAAGGGTATGGGGCGGGTGGCCCAATGTGGACCCGACCCCCAGGAAAAAATACACATGCGGTTTTTTAATGTATTAAAGAAGGGAGGGGTAGGGTTTGACCACCCGACCCCTCCTCATCAAATTGCCTTATTTACCATTACACAAAACTACTCCATTGGTAAATCCATCATAGAAATTATATAGACCCTCATTTGCACTGTGCGCTTAGGAAACATGGAGGAACCAGGAGTGGGCATGAAAATCGAGACGACATTCTTTTTAATTAATTTATTGCAGGTGGAACCATGGCTGAGCGAAATTTCCAGGAGGGTGAAATTCTTGCGGTGTCCAAATTGGACAAACTTTATGTCGATCTTACACCTCTCGGTGACACGAACCCAATGGCATAATCAGTTTCTTGATCTGAGCAACCGATTTGTAGAGGACCCAGAGAAGGGAATCTTTGAAGAATCTAGGGGGAATCTAAAATATTCCTTGAGCCCCATATTTTCATTTTCTCATCATTCTGAAATTTGACAATCAATTTTGCACTATTCGATGCCACAAATCTGATGGTGTGTTCATATTTTCCATTTTCTCATTCTATTTTTTAGCCACTTTTCTAAGTGGAGTGCAGGTGTCAGTATTCATGTGCGAGCAGTCATTTCCATGCAATCCAACGCCGTGAGATCAATGGTACGAATAGCTTCAATAGTTTGACATTCGCTTCTTTAAATGGGCCTTGGATGTGAGGTATATGCAGTGCGTTCATGTACTTCTTTTGCTATGCATTGTGTTGCACATATCTCTATTTTATGTTTGATGTGGGATCTTATTTTCTTACTTGTTTCATGATTTCTGCTTGATGTGATGTGGAATCATCTGTGTGATATACTTCTTGTCATGATTCATCATGTTTTATTTGAGATCCCCTTGTCGTCCTATTAATGGGATACTCATGTTTTCACCATGTACGTTTGCATGGAGATCCCTTTTATGCCATGTTGGCAGGATGCTCATCATGCATGAGTTTTGTGTCATATTGATAGGAGTCCTTTTGACTAAGAGTTCATGTAGTAGAACATCTCTTAGAGCCACTCCTGCGTGAGGGAATTTTCCTTGTATGATAGTGACATCACCTCTTATGTACATCATCACTATTGACAACGCTTAATGTAGCGACCTACACCATCTTGACATCGGAGCCTAGAGACATAGTCCCTCCTGGATGAACTCCATTATCAATGAATTATGTTTTCATGTGTTGATGAATGTCATGTTCCTCTTCTTTACAGCATGCAGATGTATTCATTTATGTTATTTTAAGAATGAAATTTAACACATCACGAAAGTAAAAGGTCTTGGAAGGGTCCTTTGTCACACCCGGACTGGGATCATAGAATGTCCTAGATCAAGAACTAAGTCACACCAATCTTGCACCTAAAATTGTGCTTCTCCCACTATGTCAATTAAGCATCCCAATTTGAAATTAATTGTTGAAATTATGCTAGAGTGCCTACTTGATAGGCATGGGCTACATCATGGACGTGTTTAGTAGTTGGCTTATGATGACGACCTCACGATTGATGAGACAGGGTTGGGCTATTACCTCCCTACTTCCCCACTTGCTTTCCCCACCCATGACCACCTCTGCCTGAAGAATTAGCACTAGGGGTTGGGTGAGCCTTAAGGATTTCCAGTCAAACAATAGGAACAATGAAATCCTTGATCCCATTGTACAGAACACGAACCTGGGGTAACCTGTCAACTTAGGGTTGGGGAAAACACAATGGCCATGAGAACCTAACAAAGTGACACAACATAGAGGAAGCGTGCATCTTATCTTAGTCCCGAGCCTATCAAATAATCTTGGCATAGAGTAAGGTTGCCAACCTTGACATAAGATACCATGTTCAGACTACCTGAGTCCAATTGGGACAATACACAGAGGCAAGTCAGGGTGAGCCTGCCACCCAAGGAGAAGTCAATACAGACTGGCTCCCTGATCCCAATTCCATAATAACCCAAAATAAATACACAATGAAACAAACGCAGGAGGTTCAGACTCCTTCCCATTCTCAGAACCAACACTTCAATTAAATATCTAGCACCAACGAACAAACATGCACCAACCATATAACTCTGAACCAAAAAAAATATAATATATTCCCATGCTATATAATATAATTCCAAGGAGAATAGATACAATCACATAAAAATCCTACAAAAAAGAGGAAAAAATAGTGGAAGCTTTCCAATTTTTAAGACACCAGTTCCATTTCCTTGAAAACACCATATTAGGAAACTTACCTCTTAAGATCCGAAAGATAGTACAGTAGGCTGCAGAACATGACATGTGAGGAGGATTAAAGAAAATGACATACCCAATGGATGATGATATTAAACTGAGGAGACCAAATGTGTCCGAGAGACTGACCCACAAAGATTTCCTTCCACAAAAGAACATGCTATCCAAGAGCCTTTGACGAAAAATAATTCCTAACACCAAGTATGAAATAGTTAAACACTTGTAGTTGCAAATCGTTACCACCTAGAGGGAGATTTCTATCTGGCTCATCGCATCACCATTGAGAAGAAGCATGCACATTTCCACCCAACCTTGATAACCAAGAATGTGAGGGTTTAGGGAGAGCCTCCCTCTTCATCAACCAATGTACCCATGACGCAAATCCTAACGATATCCATTAGTTGTTTCTCCCCATAATCGGGGAGTTTCTTACCATTTTTAAGGTGCAAGGATCATGATACCTTCCTTTGAGAAAGTGATGTTGGAGAAGTATTAAACGCGTATATACTTTGAGGGTTTCAAAACTACGATCATTGAATTAAAAGTATGTGCATGTTCTCTCATTTTGTAACCTAGGAGGTAAGCAAGGATTCCCACAAAAGGCCAAGTAGTTTGTCACCCTATCTCTGGTGCCTCCAAATATCATGGAAACATAACATTTAATTCATTCTTTAAATACTTTGATTCATTGCGTCACAAATTTTGGGATCGATTCCCATAGAGTTCAAAGGAATAAAATTATTTAATGTGGTTGAATCTTTTTGGAATGTACATGTATTATATTCTCAGGATTATATTGATAATTGTCATTATGAACTCATGGTAAATTTATTAAAGATTCAAATATTGTTTGATTGTAACAATAGTAGGAAATATATAGGAATTGGTTGCAATTTATTGTGTTACACAAGTTTATTGAATATCAAATTGGAGGTGCAACACCATGATATTGGGTTGTCAAGAGTCAACCCTTGAGCATGAAAACTCATAAAATTAGATTTTATTGTCAATTTGGGATCTCTGGTTGGGAAATTGTGTATGACTAGATGAAAATGCGTTAATAAATATAATGTTGCGTGGTTTGATATTCATAATTGCATGGGTGTAAGAAATGGTGAGTAGCACCATGAAATTGATTAATCATAGAAATTTACATACTAAAATGATGATATTTGACATTGGGGAATTGAAGGAAATGGATGGTTCAATGGTCATATAATGAAATTGATGCCCATGACGTGTTGAGTGGATAACTCCAATATATGATACATAAAAATAATTCTTTTGGACATAAAATTATTGTTGGTGTTCAAGTGAGAATAAAACCATTCAACCCTTTCCCACATTAATTATTAATTTGGGATCTACTAGTTATTGCAAGGCTAATGCACAAAATATATGGAGGTAACAATTGTAAAGACCAAAATTGACCGAGATTTCATCAACAAATAATAAACAATTGTAACAACAAATGGAAATGACAACAATAACAAATCTGTAATAGTAATGGAAATGGCATCAATAATTAATCTGTAACAGCAAGCTAATTCACAACATTCACACCAAACCATTACAACAAAAAGAAGAAATACATTGATTAAAAAGAAACTAAGAACACATTACTTCAACAACACCTGATCAAGAGAGCAGGCCCAACCACCTGATTAGGATTGTGGTGGAAAGGATCGAAGGATAGATAATAATCTAAAGATCAATATTGCATTAATAAAAAGGAAAATATGGAAGTCTGATGGTACATACACAATGAAAAACCTTCAATATTTGATCTACTCCCTTCCATGCGCTATCCCTGATTTGTATCTTTTAAATATACAAACCACAAAGGGAAATTTACAAAAGAATTGATTAAAAAATGATTTCCATACAATTTTGATTGATTATAAAAATATCTGTAAGAAATATGAGATTTGATAGATCTTTCCATCATCATTCAGCTGGAAGAACCTAAATTTGGTCATTACAATTGGGGCAATTTGAAAAATGGCCACAACAGAAAATTTGCAAATATGTCCTTCAAATAACCTTGCATTTTTCTCAATCCATACCGAATTTCTGGGAACTTCTCATGGAGAAGTTAATATTGTTTGTTTGGCACAAAACCCATGTCTTGGGATTTTATGTTTCTTCTTCGTTTGCTCGAAATGTCCAATGTAAAACTGTCACATTTTATTCTAGCGAAATTCTGAGTTGGAATATTTGATTATGAGCTAAAGATCAAATTTGCAATATGCAAAAGATATTGGAGGCTAAAATCATGAGTGATGCTATAATAAATTCATAAATAAACCATTATTAGAAATATCATGCATAATAATCATCAATTTATTAAAAATAAAGGAGAACAAATATTACTTATCCATAAGAGCATAAATAATGATGAATGGAACTATATAATAAATTATGGGAAATAATGTGATAAGAGAATAGTAGAAATGGATGAAATGGATGTTAAGAAGTGACAATAATAGTGACAAATTAGTAACCCAACATCTCCCCCAAATTGAACATGTTGCATGTCCTCATGCAACTCAATGCCTTTGTATTAACCAAGAAGGGGAAATAATGGATGAAAAATATGAATGAATACTGCTCAGTGGTTTTTCTTTTTCATGACATTCTCCTAAAGTTTTAATAAATAAAAACATATGCTATTTTACCTCAAATTTTACCTCCATAAAAATGTGGAATGGCATGTATGGATTGATATTTGTTGAAGCTAATGTATGCTGAGTTGATGTTGAAAGTGATGTGGAAGGTGGAAGCCATGCAAGTTGAAAGAAGGTAATCATAAAGTGTAGCAAAATTTCCTTCCCCCAAACTCATTATTTTCCCTGTCATCGATATATCTATAACACATCTCATGAGTATCCTCAATCAGTAATTCATCAGGATTCAAAATCAGAATTAGGGCTATTTATGCTACCCCAAAATAATAGTACTGTTGTTAAGCTAGGATTAAATAGAGATTGGTTGGGTAAAGAAACTATGTTTGGTTAAAGATATGAAACTTGTAGAATAAATGAATGATAGATTAGATGATACAAAATGTAAAATATCAAATATCCTAAAACTTTCATCCCTAACATGTAAAGTAAATATTTATAACTCAATAATAGATATAAACCATAACCACCATTATCTATGAATTGATTAAATGTTACACCATGAACCATGAGTACTAGAAAACCTTATATGCAACTGTGGGCTTTATCGGCAGTTAGTTTTGAGAAAACAAGGTAACCAGGTAGATCATAGTATTGAATTAACTTTTATACCATAGGCATCGCCACCGCTACTAGGAGGTGTCTATAGCCTTGATAGTGATGCCTTTTTAACCCATTGTGATGCCAGTCTCCATCTATTAGAAATAAGTACATAGTTACAAAAGCATTTCAATTTACTTAGATGTCTATTGAAGATAATTGTTCTGGCTTGGTAACCAGTTAATAACAATGCCATTCACAGAAGCTAACAAAAGTGAACAAGTCGGCTTGTGATGAGACCTCTTGTCCATCAGTTTTATGACTGAAGGTGATTACCTTGGCTTGGTGACTAGTAGTGGTAATGTCACTCTATTAGAGCATATGATCATGGTAGGTCGGCTCGTAATGAGACCTCCTATCCTACAGTTGACTATTTATGTTTAAAATTCAACTATGGTTATTCTTAATCAAAAAAATATTACTTAATAGATGGGGCGGCAGGCTAGCTCCTTAAGAGCTAGGGATGGCGTAAAATGTTTTGTAGTAACTATTTTCAACTTGGGTAATTTTTCTCCTGTAAAACTAACAACCTTCAAATGATTGTTGATAAATATATTTTTCCTTGTTAAGATTGGGTTTGAGGAATAGTGCATTAGATAGTGACAGAAAGATTTAAGTACAATTCTGTGGCCATGATCATAAAGTTTACAAGATCATAATTATTCCTTAAATATAAGATTATTTTATAGGTACAAAAAGATAAATTGGCTACCAATTAATTATGTTGAAGAGGACCTAGACACTTAAAAGTATTTCCCCATTCACCAAGTTAATGTTTTCTTGCATGATTCAAGTTCCAATGTGCATGGGTAAGTGGGGGTTATAGATTGTTATGGATTATGGTGGTAATAATTGTGAGATGTACGAGTTAACACAATATTTTAAGAAAAATGGTGACATGACATCATTTCTATTAAATATGATACATTTTCTATTAAATGCAACACCTTGCCCTCTCCCACAAACTGAGGTATGACCGTCCTCAGTCACGATTGTTCATGTCATAAGTGAAACATGAATCAAATACAGAGAGTCGATCGGGGACGTAACTAGAGACTTACCTTGGCGAAGTATAAGCATGGGTGGAGTAAAATGAAATTTAATTCATAGGGATATCTCCATTTGAAACAGGTTTTTAAATTCCATGATATGATATGTCAAATTTACTTAGAACAACGTCCATAACAAAGTCATTTTCGATTTTCCAACTTAGACCAACAGTTGATATTTTAAGCATACCTTTTTCATTTGGTGATGGAGTAAATTGATTCAAATTGGAGATTAAATTATATTCATGTAAATATATCCAATAGAAACATATTTTTAGGGCATGAAGAATTGATGGGTCAAATGTGCGAAGGAATGGTCGGAAAAACAAAGTTTTAAAGGTGCTGATTTACAATAGATAGTCAATATTTTGGTCATAACCTTCTCATATAATATTGAAATCGACTTATTCAAATTTCATTGTAAACTAAATTAATAGGGTAATATACCATAGTAATAGGTTTCCAAAATCTACTCATTTAGGCCTCTAAAAGCTGATTGTCCCAACTGTGTTCCTGAGCTGCCTACTAGACATACTGTCAATGTTTTGGTCATAACTTTTTCGTTTCAAATCAAAATTGAGTGATTAAAGTTGGATTAGAAAGTATAAATAAATCTCCACTTAGGAAAGAAACAGGTTTTGAAAATATACAAATTTGGTCCCTCAAAACATGACTCTACCAACTGTGTTTTCAGTAGTTTTATCTAGACCACATGCCATAAGACATGATAATCAAGCAATTTTTTTTTTAAATGATGATGAGTGTTTGTAGAAATATGATTTTCAATATAATACATCCACATACATAAATAAATTCAAATATTTACCACTAATATTGATATACTCAGCAAGTTGTAGCAAACACAACGCTTTCTACATATAAAGAAATTTATTTATTTATGTACTTATTTATTCTATTTCTACACTAACCTACTCTACCTTGAAAAATAAAGTATAGTTATGTATGAGAGTACTTCCAATGCAACCATCTCAATAAATACTAGGGTATGAGAGACCAACTTCCCCGTTAAGGATCGTGCCAAGAATTGTTGAAGTAGGGAGTGATGTTGCAAGCAAACGATAGAGTGAAACCAGTCTTCAATATAGTCTTGATTTCCCATAGTTGTCATATTGTGAAGTTCTTCAACTAGGTTCTAGATTATGTTTATGTTTTCTTCCTTGACTTCCACCCATGAGTTTTGAGGGTCTTCCTCTTCCCCTTTTATTTGGATCTTTGTTCATGAAACTAAAACTTTTAAAAGTTCTCCTAGCTTAGGACCTAAAGCAGGGTAAGAAAGCTTCCCTTGCCAGGGTGAGAGAATTGTTTTTAAACAGAAAAGAAAACAAAAGAAAAAATGGAGAAAACCCTAAGCTCGGGGCCTAGAGCAAGGTAAGAAAACTTCCTTCCCCAAGGCGAGAGATTGGTTCTAAGAGAAAACAAAAGATAATAAAGTAAGCATTAAAATCGTATGCTCAGGGTGTGGAGTAGGAATAGAAACCTTTCCTCCCCAAGGTGAGAGATTGGGTCCTATGAAAAACAAAAGAAAGAAAGCAAAATAAATAGGAAAATATTACGCTCAAGGTCTGGAGTAGGAATAGAAACCTTTCCTCCCTAGTGCAAGAGATTGATTCAGTGACCATAGTTGGTAGCGATCTTTCACCTTGATAGCCTCCTCGACAACGACTCCAAAATGTTGGTGTCCAAGTGTGAATAAAACTATTCAACTTTTTCCGACATTAATTATCAATCAAGGATCTATTGGTTATTGCAAGGCTAATGCACAAAATATACGTAGGTAACAATTATACGTCCCAAAATTGACAGAGAGTTCATCAACGAATAATAAGAAACTGTCACGACAAATGGAAATGACAACAATAACTAGTTTTTAACAAAAATGGAAATGACAACAATAATTAATCTGTAACAACAAGCTAATTCATAGCATTCACATCAAACCATTACAACAGAAGAAATACATTAATTAAAAAGAAGATAAGCACACATTACTTTAGCAACACCTAATTAGGAGAGTGGGCCCAACTCCTTGACCAAGGTTGTGGTAGAAAGGATCGAAGGATAGATAATAATCAAAATATCAATATTGCATTAATAAAAAGGATAATACAGAAGTATGATGTTACATTCTCAAATCAAAACCTTCAATATCTAATCTATTCCCTTCCATGCGCTATCCCTAATTTGTGTGTTTTCAATATACGGACAACAAAGGGAAATTTATAATAAAATTGATTACAAAATGATTTTCCATTCAATTTTGATTGATTACAAAATATCCATAAGAAATATGATATCTGAGAGATCTTTCCATCATGATTCAGCTGGAACAAGTCAAATTTGGTCATTACAATTGGGGCAATGTGGAAAACGACCACAACATAAAATTTTCAAATATGTCCTTCGAATAAACTTGTGTTTCTCTCAATCCAAACTGAATTTCTAAAAACGTCTCCCTTAGAAATTAGGTTGGTCCATTCTACACAAAACCCATGTCTTGGATTTTAATATTATTCTTCGTTTGCTCGAAATGTCCAATGCAAAACTGTCACATTTTATTCCACCGAAATTGTAAGTTAGAATATTTGATTATGAGCTGAAGATCAAATTTTCAATCTACAAAATACCTTGGAGGCTAAAATCGTGAGTGATGTTATAAAAAATTCATCAAGAAACCATTATTAGAAAGATCATGCATAATAATCATCACTTTATTAAAAATAAAGGAGAACAAATACTATTTATCTAGAAGAGCATAAATAATTATGAAATGGAATTATATAACCAATTATGGTAAATAATGTGATAAAATAATATTAGAAATGGATGAAATGGATGTTAAGAAGTGATAATAATAATGAAAAATTAGTTACCCAACAATTATCAATAAAGGATATTAATTTTATAGATATAGATATAAATATTATTTTACTAGATTCACATTATTCTCATCTCTATTATGTCGATAGGATTCCACCTTATTGGAAGTTGGCACATTAATTTTTTTTAATTAAAAAGCTCAATCATATGGATAAGGATCAAAGGTGCTTCAATATTCTCATCATCACCTATAAATCCATGAATGAAGTATTGAATATCACTTCCTTGTACGTTCTAAATCTAGTTTAAACCATGTTTAAAATTTCACATTTAGCAATTTTTGATTAAAAAAATGTTATACAGCTTGTTGATAACCATGCATAATGAATAATGATTAATGAGAGATATATTCTTATTCATGCCTTGAAAGTGTCCCTTATACATCTGAAATATCCTCTATTCATAATATCTTGTACTCGTGATCATAGTTAGGAATGTGTTGCTTACAATACTGAAACACTCTCCTCTTTGTATTCTCCTTCACTCATTAGATAAAATAACCCAAACGATATGATAACCCATTCTTGCCCCCTCATCAAAGCCACAAATTCATTAATCTATTTCAAGTTCAATTCCTCTTCTCAATATATTTAGGGTTTTAGCAAGCACAATTTGGGTAATGGTTTTGCTCTAGATTTAGTGTTGTGGCACTACCAATAGGATCCAGTGACACTAGTCAAATGATTATGGTGGTGCTATCAGTAAGTTTTGTGAAATTCATAAACTAAGTTATGTTTAATAACTTTGGTGTTATTTAACTCAATTAAGTGGCATTTAAGTTTTCAGAGGTTGTTCAATCCATTCCAATCTAACTAATGGATTTGTTGCATTTCACATAATGCATTACATAAGAGCTTGGGATTTTTATAATAATTTGATTTTTATGGTTGTAGATAGAATACAATATGGAATATGGTTGAAACAAAAATCTCCCAATGATTAGAAGCAAAGAATTACATCAACATATTATGATATTTTAGCTTCACAATTGAATGATCCATATTAGTATTGCTAAAAAACTGTGAAGTAAAATTGGATTGAATGGAAATCAGTTTCCCACAATCCTCTAGAAGATTTTAATTCCCACCAAGAATAAAATATAGTCAACCAACAGTCTAGGATAAGGGGTAGTAGCACAATATCTACAAAAAAACGGAAATGAGACAAAACCATCTAGAATTGGCAGGAAGAATCTTCAACATAAATGGGAAAATTAGGTCGATAATGAACTCATGATGGGTTTTCACAACCAATCATTAAGTGTTTTCTAATTAAAAGTTGCATTTGTGAATTTATACATTGCACCCAGCACATATAAATCTATTTCTAATAGAAAATTAATCTCGATAGGCATTAGCCACTTTCTACAATCTACAATCAATATTTTACAAAAACTTTTTCTAAGTAGTTTCTTGCAGTTTTACCGTCAAATTCAGCAGCCACATAGAGATGTGAAATTGCATATAGGAAAAATATTAACCAAAAACATAGATACATAGCTTTATATATGATATTTGATATCTTAAGATTTGTTTGTATTTGTTCTTCCATGATTGAAGCTCCCAAATAGACATACCTAAGATTTTCCATCTCACCCAAAACAAATCTTGAGTTGCTTGCACATTCACATCTTCCAAATACATATCGTTATCCATACTTTATCTTAACAATTTGTGTGGACCTCTCAACTCCTTAGCTCTTCCATATTATTCCATATTTCCATTAAAAATTTTTAATTCAACTTCGGGTTTATGAAACATCCTCCACTAGCATTAGTAGTTAGGCTATGAAATGTCCTATGTTCCCATTCTCCTCCACTAGTGTTAACAACTAGGTTAGTAAAAAAATTTAAAATGATTAAATGGGGTTCCTTGTTGTCTACCTTATTGCGATCACGACTAAAGAAATGCAGAGAAATGAAACCATTAGGGATTTGTTTGTGTTATGGTTTTAGGGTTACAACGGTGAAATCTTGAAACGTTGATGTTTCTTTGCATTACGGTTTAAGTTTACGCACATTGTGAATTTATTCACTTTATGTCGCAATCAATAGTTGATATTAAATCAAACTTTATATTATTGTTACCCGATTAATTTTATGTTTTAGTATTAATATTAATTTCAAGTTATAGTATTTATTTTTAAGTTTGGTAGGATGACATCTTCACCATGTCCCATATATTACCGTAATCCGGGTCGGGTGGGGAACTGAACTAGTAACTTCACATCAAGGAATGCCTTAATAGAGAAACTAATCAGAGGCTATCCAAGATCCCATGGAAAATTTGAAATTTTAATATTAATAATATTTTAATATTAAATTACAGTATGAATAATATACACTAATATTATTAATATTAGTATTAATATGTTTAAAAATATAATATTAATATTTATAATAGTAAAATAATGTTAATAATACCATTAATAACATTGATGAGATTCAATGGTGTCAAATTAATAAAATTAGATATATTATTAATTATTTTAATAGTATTAATGACATTAATAAATATTATTATTAATAACATTAAATAATAAGAATAATTGTGTTAAGAGGCATTTTTACAACCCAATATAGGGGAGATGTGTGGGTTTAATAATTAGGTAATGCAATGTAAGTATGTATATATATGGGATATATGTAGGCATAATGTAAATAAATAATGTAATTAACTAAGTAATTAAGATGTAAAATGTAAAATGTAAAGGGGAAATAATGAGAGTGCTAGAAGGTTGAGAGAAAGAGGGAGGTGGGAGAAAAAGAGAGAGAGGACTTGAGAGGGAGGTGAGAGGAAGGAAGAGAGATATGGAGTTGGAGGGAGAGAGAGAGGGAATGAGAAACATAAAGAGAAAGGTGGAGAGAGACATAGGGAGTGAGAAGGGATAGATGAAGAGATGGGGAGAGAGGAGAGAAGGAGGGAAGAGAGATAGAATGAGGGAGATAAATGGAAGACAAATAGGGAGAAGGGGAAGAGAGAGCGTGGGAGAGATAGATATGGAGAGAGAGTGTGTATATTTGGGGGTGATATAGAGGAAAAAAGAAATGGAGACAGAGGGGGATAGAGATATAAATGGACATGTGAGAAGGGGAAGAGGGGAGATACAATGAGACTGGGGAAGGGAAAAATAGATAGATATGGATAGAGAGAGAAATAACATGTGCATTTTGGGGTGAGATAAAGAGACAACGGAGGAGAGATGGAAGGAGATATAGATATAGATGGCAAGGGATAGAGGGGGAAGAATAAGAAATGGTGGGAGAGAGAGAGAGATATGGGTGAGATAGAGAGATGGATGAGAGAGGGAGGGGGATATAATTTTATTCATTGAAATAAATGCATTTATTTTGTTTCTTCCTAATCCTATTTAATTGATTACACTAGATGTGTCTATTGCAATGAAGTACAATTTTTATTATTATTGATGGCATGCATTGAGGGAAGAGAGAGAGAAGGAGAGAGAGGTATATAAGGGGAGAGAGATAGAGAAAAGGGGAAAGAGAGAGAGGGTCGGATATGAATAGGGAGGGAGAGAAACATAGATAGATATGGAGAGGAAATGTGCATATTTTGGGGGCGAGATAGAGAAGCAAAGGAGGATAGACAGAGAGAGATATAGGTATAGAAGGAGGGGGGAGAGAGGGAAGAAGAGAGAGGCAAAGAGAGGGAGGGAGGAAGGGAGAAATTGACATGGAGAGAGAGAGGGAGTATATGTGTTTGGGGGGTTATATAGAGAGAAAAACAAGAAATGGAGGGATATATAAATATAAATGGTTGGGGAGAGGGATGGAAAAACAAAGATGGGGAGAGAGAGGGAAGTAGAGGTGTGAGAGAGAGAGAGACAAAGAAAGAGAGAGAGAGATATATGGGAAACAGAGAGAGATAGGTGCTACACATGAATTTGTCACACTTATACAAATGATGTTAAGTATGGATCTTTCGATATATGATGAACTATTATCATGAATCCCCGTAAACTATTGAAGAAATATATCTATATGGTGTATAAGAATCCAAGATTAAGTACTTAAAAAACCTTAATTTTTGAGGAAATCATGGGTGTTCAGTTTACAACCTCTGATGACCCATGTTGCATAGTATAAAGAGAGCGATGTCATAATAGTATGCCTAGGTTGAGGCCATGATGGTCTTCTTACATAGATAACAAAATAAAAAGTAAATGAAGATTTATGTTTTAGAAGTATCCTAGTTGGTATCTAGTCCAAAGTGGTTGAGGTTGAGCCCAAGTTCCCTTTAACCTCTACTTCCTTCCTCCTTTAGTTGATCCATCCCATCCATTGTCTATCTCTCTTCTCCCTTCATGTATATATCAACTTCCATTCCTTCGTATAAGTGAAATGCATCCAAAGAGATTTGGGCTACCATTCTAGACTTTTGAACTTACTTACATGCTGCTAAAATACTCGTTGGTGTTCTTTTTATTTCAAATGCCTGGCTTGAGGATCATTGCAAGGAGTTTCCAACATCTTGGTGTCTGTTATAATTCTCCTTCTATTTATTGTTAATACAAATGCTTGTTTATTTCCCATATGCATTTGTTATCATGTCTATTGTAGTGATCCAAGAGGATCCCAAAAGGCAAAAAAATTGAATTCCTCAAATCTTAGCAAAATCAAGACCAAATCGAAGACCTTATCATTTTAAATCCAACAGTGCAAATGACAACTCAACCTGATACCATATGTGAAATTTATGACCATCATAAGTTTTCTTCCAACAAGATTGTAGAAGAAATTAGGTTGCCATGTGGCAACCCAGTCAACACCTTCGTTAAACAACCCAATTGATTGTATGAACCAATCTGGTGGTGCAATGTGACAATATCTTATTGGTCCAATTCACAGGGTTGATGGTCGAAGTGGCCCAATCATAGGGCACCACATGGCCTAATCATTACTAACTAGGTGTCATGTGGCACCCTATGGTTGGCTAGTCAGACCCTGGTCAAGCTTGGCAGGACCAAAAAGTGACTCGTCAAGTGGGCGGCCAACTTGGAAGAACCCCTATGTGTATTGGTGAATGGGTTAGCGGGAGTCAAACCCGTCAGTGATCAAAACCACCCAACCACAAACCTAACACATGATATTATAATTGATGATCAAATATCACATGGTCAATAAACAGTTACTACATTGAGCCATCAACGGTAATTCCATACAACAAAATGTTAACAATGGAGTTCATGGGTATGAACCCCTAACCACCCATTTTCAAATTATGACACCATACTATGCGACCATTTGTAAAATGACACATGATTTGTTAACTTCATTAGCTTGAAAATATTTAAACCACACACTGCCATTTGAATGGAGGGGGGGGACCAACAGAATTGCATAGGTGGGAACGCAGATGGGCACAAAACCTCAACTAGGGGTGGAACCCTGTTGCAGTGCACCATTTGATATGTAATATTATGAATAATATTCTTTTCTATATTCCAAGAAGGTTCCATAGCAAAATATAGTATGGAATCTTTTAGATCCTGTTAGGGGCCAGAAATGTAGGTGAGAAAATATTGTCATGTTTATATTCAAATTTTGAGAGTTTTTCAATGGTGCAGTTTGTTTCTTGATCTAAGTAGTTGATTTCCAGGTCACTACAAGGATTGGAGGTATAATGATGCTTTTTTCCATGTACTCCTTATTTAGCTTAGATGAATGAAGATGAATTTTCATTATTGAAGCGATACCCAAAGAGATAGTCCACACTAGATGAACTCTGTTATCAAATTTTAGTGTGCATTGTATATCTAGTCTCTTTTATGTTTCCTCTTAAGTGTTTTTACATATTTCTTTACATGCTCTTTTCATGGAATTTTGAAGACATTGATAAAGTAAAGATCTCAAATCATGTAAGGTTCCTTGATCTCTTGCATGGTTTATGATTTAATCTTTGATGTGTCATGTGCTTTGATCTCTTCTTTTTCTGTACCTTTGTACATCTCCTCTTGGAGTATTGGGGGAGAAATTTGACAGGTATAAAGGACAACAAAAAGGATCATCATCAAGCATTTTGGGAAAAAAATATGAGCTTTGTATCCTCTTTACATTTATGTTACAGTTATAAATTAGGAAATGTTTTCACTTATTTGTCTATTTTTTTCCAGGCTTGGTTTCTAAGCCTAGGGATATCTATCTTGTCTACAACATAATATGTATTTTCCAAACAAATTTGTGACTCCACTGGGGAGTGAAAGGCTCTTTAGTCTTTTGGTCAACCTTCATTCATTCTGGAAGCTTAGAGTTTTTTGATGTTTTGAAAATTTTTATTTCTTTCTTAGTTTTTTCACTCATCACAGCATGCTCTAAGGAATAATGCATTAACATCACGCTTTTCGACTCAATAGCTACGACCATCGCTCTAGCTTCTATTGTTGACCCATTATGATCGAAGGAAAATTTGAATTTCTATGCATATTTCTCTATATGTGCTTTATCAGAGGATCAATTTGGCTTTTGGATTGATTAAGAGTCTGTTGTAAATTAAATCATTTGCTTTGATTTCATTTGGATGCTTCTTGTGAAAAATTCCATTGTTATACTATTTCGATTTGATTCCTTTATTTACCTACTCAAGGAAAGAGTCATTGTTGTAGATGATTAGGTCTATTGCATCTTTCTTTTTCTATCTACAATAATATTTTTCATAATATTACTTATGAGTTGAAGTTTTATTCATTACATTACATAATTTTTTTCACAAAAATAAGAAAATTTATGCTTGGATTGATTTGCATTAATTACTTCATTCTAAGAATTTTTGAATTTTAGAGTTTGTTTTTTCTTCTCTTACGAATTGTTTCTTGCATTGCAAAAAGTGTTTATTTAGGATTGTTTGTTTATGGTACAAACATAGTTATTGAAGGTAGGATCTCTAATTTTTTTTAAATTCAAATAAGCTTTCTCCTTCCTATAAATAGGAGTTCATTGAATCAAGGGTTTGCATTATCATATTTTTTACATTAGTACTTTGGTCATTGGATTATCATTAGTTTCATCTTCATTACCCTTTCAAGTAAAAACATCCTAAAAAACAACACTAATAAAATAAACTAGACTTGTTATATTTCTAGGGAACATTACACCTACTTTATATCAATTTTAAGGCTTTGGAATAGGAATGTGAGTTATCTTTCGATAGATGCAAACAAAAATTAGTATCTTGAGGTAGGGAGTAAATAGGTTTCTTAGAGTTTGGCTCTAGGAAGCTCCTATAACAAGGGAGCTAAGCACGAGACCATATCAAACCTAGTGAAGTAATCGACCCTGCTTCATTGGTTATGGTAATGTGATTTATATGCATTACAAATGGTACCAAAAGCTACTTTAGAATCACTTAAAAGGTATACCTTATTGTGACAAATAATTGAAGGGGATTGAGTTTTGTTACTCTTCCCTTGCATGTATGTCAAATCTGTGAGTGTGCCCTCAAGTCACATTGTTGTACGTGGTAAACACAGAGACCATAATCTTAGGGATTTTACCCAAGGGGATAGCGGGGGAAACATGTTTGTTGTACCTAGAGCAGATATTGACTAGACTCACTTAGGCCTTCTTAGAAGGTACTTCGCATGAGATGGTATATGTGAAGTTATTTCACCTATTTTTGACAATTAATTAGGATGTCAATGTAACTAGTTCAACCCACTCTATCTACAACCACTTTTCACATTGATCTCTATGATGTTGGGCTTCATCTGCAACTAGTAAGTTCATTGTGAAAAGGATGTTTGCATGGTTATGAATCCTTAGATTTACACTAGATGAAAAAAGGACATTGGTGAGTGGCGAAAAATGTCATCATGAGCTCATTGGTGACAGTCGAAAGAGCATTCGTCAGAAAAAATTGAACGTCACCAAAGGTGGAATTGCCAAAAGTATAGGTGTTGTAGTGAAATACAAATTCCATCACCAATAATAATTTATAATGATGGATAAAAATTGTAACCATTTGATATGAGCAATGGGGATGGACCATAGCCTCCGTCACCAAAAATTGAATGTCACCAAAGGTGGTGTCGCCAAAAGTATAGGTGTTGTACTGACATTCAAAGTTCGTCATCAATAATGATTTATAATGATAGACAACGACCGTCACCATTGCATATGAGCAATGATGATGGACCATAGCCTCCGTCATTGAAAACTGAATGTCACCAAAGATGGCATGCCAAAATTATAATTGTTATGGTGACATTCAAGGTCCATCATGAATATTGATTATAATGACGGATAATGACTGTCGCCATTTCACTTGAACAATAATTATTTATTGTGATGGATCTTTAATGGTCATCACTATTGGTGCATATATATGGTGATGTTTTTTGACTGTCACCAAAAGCCACATCATTAGAAGTATAAGTTTTGTGGTGACATTCAAGGTCTGTCATGAATAGTGACTATAGTGATGGACAACGACCATCACCATTTCATATCAACAACAACGATTTATGGTGATGGAACTTTGAAGATCATCACTATTGATGCATATATATGGTGGCGTTCGTTGACTGCCACCATTTCATTTTTTTGGTGAGGGTCGAAAAATGTCACCAAAGCTCACTGGTGATGGTCAAAAGAGCCTTCGGCACCAAAAATTGGTCGTCGCCATTCCATATGGATGTTAGGGCATAATGGAATCAAACCACCAACCTCTTGCCTGTAAAGTAGGTGCTCTTCCATTGAGCTATCACCCTTTAAAGAATTATACATTTAAAAATTCAACCTTGAGACTTCATAAATTGTAAATTCTACAACTTTCAATAAATTAAAGTCTCAACAATATTTTACTAAACAAGCAAAGTAGCATCGAAGTTGCAGGTCCCTACCTAATGTTATGAGAAGTCGGTGGAGGAAAAAATAGTTATGTATAACAAAATCAATATGTTCAGTTGAATACAGAATTAGAAGTTAAAATCTGAAGACATTTATAACCTATAAATGACCTATAACTAGAAAATGCACAAAATATTGCAAAGGAAATTCCATAAGTGGATATCATATGGAAGAAGAGGAGGCAAGGACTTGGAACACTTGTACATCTTGGCATGCCTTAGAACTTGGCACAACTTAGCTTTTTTGACATGTCTTCATACTATCTCGCACATGTTAGCATGCCCTAACATTCCCTAACACACCTGGGCAGTCATGACCTCACAACTAGCATTACATTTTTCCATGACTTGGGAACCTTACATTCACTAGAACACCTTGGCACTCCCTAGTTGTCCTGCACTCTGTTATCCTCCACAATGTCCCAGGCTGATGAGGAGATTGACAATGGTAACCACAGACCAAGATTTTAGTTTGATAGCTATCGCTAACAAACTAGATAGGGCTCTCTCTATAAAATCACAACCAAGAGATCACTAGAATGTAAAGGATTTTAGGGTAGATAGCTAGGCTGAGGTGAGTGTTCGGAAAACTTAGGGACTTGGAACTCTTTCCACCAGTGTCTTTTCTGAGAGGGACTTTGTCAAGGAGGTAGGTACTTGGAACTCTATCTAGGATAAAGCACCTAACATGCATGACAGATCTCCCTAGAATAGAGTACCTTCTACCTAGAAGAGTGTCCCCTTCTCAAAATATAGAACCCTTCTCTACCATGCACTTTTCTTAAATATAAATCTATGCATAAAATAGTACTAAGAACAACTAAATTAAGAGAATTGAGCATCTAAGTCAAACTATACAATTATGCTAAACATGGCTCTATATAGGTTTGGGAAACACTAGACAAGAATGCTTGCATACAACAACCATAAGATGACTAAAATTGCTACGCTTCTTTCATCATTGCTATACCCTCATAGCAAAACTGGAATATGTAGTATCTACCCAAAGGCTGTATGCATCTGATAAAGGTGTATATTGAAAGGATCTGCTAAGATGAAGTATTATTGAAGGAGAAACACCTACAAAACAACAGATAAAGTCTATTGTGAATTCAAACCATTTGCACACACACCAAGTCTTCTACTCGGTACACTTCTCCACTGAATGGTAACTGTAATGTATTGTAGTGTTGTTGAAGAAAAAACACCTTTAGTGCAACATGGATAAAACTCGAACAGATATTGTCACTATGGCCTCATTTGTAGATGATCTCATCAATATAAGTAACAACTTTGATAATTGAAAAACCAAAAGGTGAGTTACATAGATCATTTGAAATGACATATTTGGGCATACTTTATCACTGTTTAGGAGTGTTAGTATAGAAAATGCATGGTAGCCTGTTGCGTCTTTATGTCACTGGCCAAGTATGTGAAGAAATACATAAAATATTAAATACCATGGCATAAGTCGATTGTAGGTGCTTTTGAAATGGCAATGGAATTCTCCTTGTGGAGGTTATAATATAGTGGGTATAACTTTAAATAAGAAATTGATAGTTATGGGGTTGGAATTATCTCACAATTCATGAAAAGTCCCAAATTTGTTCACTAGAAAGAAGCAAAGTGAGTCATTAGGTTTATGGAAGGGAGCACCCTATTCACAGGAAGATAACTTGAAATTAGTCAGCCATATTATTTCTCATCTTCTTGTACGTGTGTGATTTGAAAAGATAACCACATCCAAAGACTCAATAATAGCTTTGGTAAAGTTTATAGATGTGAAGCACTTCAATGCACTTTATTACATTGTCCAATGAATGAATTTCTTTTGAGGTTGTTGAATTCTGCAATAAAACATGGAAGTGTTCAAGGAATATGTCTAATGACAAGTTAATATTTTGTTAGTTTATAATGACAATAGAGCATTAACCACATCAATAAGAATAAACATACCAGTGACCCAACATGATCTCTTCCTTTTTTTTTCTATTTCTTCTGATGCTTTCCTTTGATGCTTGAGATATGCCTTCAACAACGGCACAAGTGGAAATTTTTCTACAATTACAAATGCGAAGACAAACTGTAAAGAATCCATTTGACTTTGACTACGCAATTTTTCCACAACATTTGCAAGAAACAAGACTAAGCATGTCATTCAGGACCACAATCAACCAATTAGAAGCCCATAAATTCTTGAAACAACTTGTATAAACCACAACTTTGTAAGCAATTTTATGATAATTTAGAGCACAAGAGTCAACAAGTTCAAGAAACCTTTCTGCTGAAGGCAGATTAAGCATAATAATCATCTATGTCTAAAGAATTAAATCATCAATCAATTAGTAAAAAAAACATTTCTGCTGAAGTCATATTAAGCATAATAATCATCTATGTCTAAAAAACTAAATCATCAACCAACTAGTAAATAAACCTTTTTGTTGAAGGCATACTAAGCATTAATTCATCTCCCTGAAGGATGAAATTAGCAGACAAGGAGTATTTCTACATAAAAATACACTTCAACTTGTAAACAATTGAACAAGGACAAAAACCTTTACAAGTAAACTTAGCCTCACGCTTGAGAAGGAGTAGATTAACATTCATTTGATCTTAGGAATTAGATGCATAGTTTGAAAAAATATTTATGTAGATTTGGACAACTAGCCTTGAGTCATTGACATACCTTTAATAACGTCCTTTAATCCATCTATAAAGACTACAACTTCAGTGACCTCTATCAATATGTTGCTTTACTTGAGATATTCTTCTTTTGACACTTTGTTACGAATGGTGGTGTCTGCAGATTATAATCTGGAGGCCAGTTTGAAGTCTAGACAAGGCATAAGAAAAAGGGCAAGAAAATCTCAAGAGTGTTGATTCAGATGTTGTTCCAACTTCTAGCTTTGAAAGGTGATAAGTGCTAGTCTGAGGTATGTGGTGCTAAAGTGGTTGAAGGAACACACAATTTTCCTTTGACTTTTCAATGTAGGTCCCCTTTCATCAATTCTTCATGCTATCAAATAGTACTAAAAGAATCCCCTTCCATTATTGGGTGTTCCAAAATTGTTTGTAATGTTAAGGAAATTTTAGGGGACTTTAAGGCCCCCCACTGGAATTTGGGTCCATCTTTTGCTTCAGGAAATTGTGGCATTCTCTTCATTCCATTTATCCATTCTTTAGACCATGCAATCCACTATTTAGAAGCTTCATCAGATGATGTAGGGATTCATTCTTTCTCCTATTTGGGTGGTCAGTTAGTTAAAGAGGACCCACAAAATAAAGGTGATGAAATGTTCATGTCATTTTACCATCCAAGATCAAAGAAAGAATGTTGTGGGTGATTTTTGGGTCTAGAAGGGGGTTTAGCACTTGATCAGGATCACCACCAAGTCTCCATTGGAAGAAACTCTAATAAATCTAAAGAAAAATTATGGTTTCAAAAAAGGAGGAGGGAAAAGCCCCATTTCTAAATGATTTTTTAGTCATTTATTTGAAGTTCAAAAGTTTATTGATGTAGAACTAATTAAATAAGCACTTACCCGAAGGAATAACTAAGAAGGTAGAAGTGGAATTTTGAAAAGGCTAGATAAATCCTTTGTTACTACTCAGTTGATGTTAGATTCAGAGAGTGAGATCATAAATTGTTTAGGGAAGCTCACCCTATATTTCTGAAAATTGAATCAGAGAGTAAGAAGCCTGCAACCCCCTTTAAGTTTAATCACTTACTGGCTAAATAAAAAGGATTCCAAGGCTATGGTAATCAAGAATTGAATACATTATAATAGTAACAGTGAGAACAGAGACATGAGGCAGTTTATAGACAATCTGAAAAGGGTAAAAGGTGAAGCTGTAGATTGAACTCAAATCTTTGTTCAAAACGATTTAAAGGATGTCGAAAAATGAATTAAAAACCTCTGATAATAATAAAGCAGGGTTGTTTTTGAAAGATGAAATCAATCCTCTCAAAGGGCTAGAAGGGAAAACAAACCAACTTGCCAAAGAGGAAAAATAAACTAAGCTAAAAAGGAGAACCATATTGTTCTCTCAAAGTGACAGGAATACTAAACTTTTTCAAAAGTATGCAAGTCATACAAGAAACATTAACATTATTTGCGAAAACAATAAAATAGCTAGCTCTAGGCTTAATAAGTCTTTTAGGGAGATAGCTAAAGTGAGAAAGAAACATTTTAAAAGTCTAATGGAAGAAAATATTTGTGAAATCATGAAAATTATCATGCTATTTCCTAGCATTATCAATGATGAAAAGAACATAGACTTGTAGGCAGAGGTGTCCAATGAGGAGATAAAAGTAGTTTCAAACTCCAAAAAACTAAAAATCGTATACCCAATAGATGAACAGTTGAATTTCTGAAAAAGAATTTATGCTCCTTTATAATAGGCAAATCTATCCTATTGTGGGAACAATATATGAAAGAATGCATACAATTAAAACTCACAAGATTCCTCCTGTAGCAATGATGTTATAACTTTCAAAGGCATAAGACAAAATGAATTGGCTCTTTCTTAGACTCTTCTTGATTCACCTCAGAACAAACTTGCAGATTGTTGAATGGTTAATGGAATGCCTTACTTCAGTTCCTTTTATAGTTCTAATCAACGCGTCCCCCAAAAGTTTCTTTAATGCACATTGAGGTTTGTGTCAAGGGTTCTATATATCACCATTTCTTTTCCTATTGGTGGTTGAAGGTGTATGCTGGTCATGGATGCAAGGAGAAGGCAGATAGTGAAAGGAGTAAAAATTTCTGACTCTGAATATTCTCATCTATCATTTGTTGATGATATCATCACATCTAAGCAAGAATCACTAAGGGAGTTAAAAGGTATAACACATATTTAACACAAAACTACAGGTATGGAAATCACTATGAGGAATTCTACAATGTTGTTCAATTCTTTGCCTGAGGAAGAAAAAGCCTAAATCATGAATCTGTTTCCTATTAATTTTATGGAATTAGATGAAGGAAACATATACTTGGGATCTTAAATCTTGCTAATTATATTTATTATGATTGAACATGGTTGTAGAGAAAAATTTAAGCTCGAATTTCATTATGGTGCAATTGATGGCTCTCGACGGGAGGGAGATTAACGCTGGTCAAGGTTGTGCTGAAAAGTATTCTTGTGCATTGGATATACGTTGTCCATATCCCTAAAGGCATCATAAACACAATAAAATTTATATTATAGTATATATATATGTATATATATATATATATATATATTATATATATATAATTAATAATATATATATATATATATAATATATATATATATAGAAGAGAGAGAGAGAGAGAGAGAGAGAGAGAGAGAGAGAGAGAGAGAGAGAGAGAGAGAGAGAGAGAGAGCGAGAGAGGGAGAGGGAACATTTTAACAGAAATTCTATTGTTTGGAAACATTTGGTGAAAGCACTCCCATTAAGTGGAAAATCGACAGCATGGAGGATTCAAAGGAACAAGGTAAGAATAGGGGAAGACCCCTATATTGGTTGTAAAGGTAATTTCAAACTGTGTAAGCTAATAAGAGATAACCATCTCTTAGGGATTTATTCTAGGGAAAATGTGGAAACAAATGATGGCAGGAATGTTTGATTTCATGGCTTGAATTTAGCATGGGATTTGAATTTATGAGGGGTAAAAAATGAGGCAAGAAACCATAGCTTAAATTCTAGTGCCATTAATTATTGAACTTTCTAAACAAGATGACCTAATTTAGGTGGTCAAAAAATGAGGGACTTGGTGAATATATTGCCAAATTGGAATACAAGGTAAAGATGCAAGAAGAAATTATGAGGGAAAGATCCCCATCGTGGCACTTAGTTTGAATGTCAGAAATTCCTCTTAAAGAAAAAATCTTTCACTGGTTAGCTCTAGACAACAAAATTTTAGCTTGGGATAAGGGTATCTTGGAAGATGTCTTTTGTGTAAGACTAGTGAGGAATCCAAGGACGACTTGTCTGTTTCCTATTTTTAAGCTCACCTATGGATAGTGTGTAGTATATTATTTATTGAGAAGCATGAATAGAGTATAGTGCCAGTCTAGATGGGCACAAAGACACTAGCAATGATAAGAAAGTTGATAAGTGACTGATGGTCCCAGATCAAATCAACATGGTAGCTCAGTGCCAATATATAATGTGGGTGGGGGCTTTTCAACTTCATTCAATAGTATTTCTAGGAGCAGTTAATTATATATTAGATTATGAAAGGATGCATGAAGTAGTCATCTGAGGTCATAAGATGGATCTTCCATTGAATTTCAATTCTCCCATTGAGGAACCATACTATTGTTTCTTTTTCGGATTGGTTCATTGAACAAAGCATGATTCTAGATGTGCTTCTTTGGGAGAAATAAATGGGAGTAATGGAATCTTATTGAATGTTTTTATCCTTGTATTGTAGATAAATCTGTAAAGTTTTCAAGGTGTTACAATCCTTTGTGATTTGGCCATTCTCGACAAATAATCTCACAATAATACCCATCATTGAACATTCTAACCCACTAAATCACTTTTACATCCTTTTTAAGTCCTTCAACAAAGCATTTAAAAGTTGTGAACAATGTCATAACAATACTTCTAGATATATAACAAGCATTTCAAGCTTGCCTCTATTTTATGATATGGATATTTGTCCTTCAAGCAATGTTATGTGGCACAGAACCACTGAAGCAAAATTGTGGTTGTAAATGCATCCTAAACTCTCTTAGCACAAATATTCTCTTAGTATGGTATAGGATTCTCATACTAGTGCTAGGTTTAAGGGTGCAAACAACTTTAGATTTTAACTATGATATGGTGCACACTTGGATTCAAGACAACATATTCTTTAGCAATTTCATGTTGGGAAACTTCCAAATTTGTTTCCATGAAAACTCTAGTTAAATGGAATTTGTTTTATATAATGGTTGTGATTCATATGGATGCACATTAATATATATGTTTTTTTTCTAAATTTTAATAATTTATGTAATTTTTGATGACCTTTTACCATAGTTAATGCACTAGTGCTCCTGTTACAATACTTGGCCTAGACAATAAATAGTAGAAACCCATTTTCAATTTAGTAGGACCATGTTGGGAAAATAATCTCACAATAATACCCATCATTGAACATTATGACCCACTAAATCACTTTTACATCCTTTTGGAGTCTAACAAAGCACTTAAAAGTTGCAAACAATGTCATAACAATACTTCTAGCTACAAAACAAGCATTTCAAGCTTGCCTCTATTTTATGATATGGATATTTGTCCTTCAAATAGAGTTATGTGGCATAAAACCAAGTTCAACCTTAAGAAAAAATGTGACTATAAATGCAAGTTGAACTTTCTTAGCACAAATATGCTCTTAGTATGGTATAGGATTCTTAGATTAGTGCAAGATTTAAGGGTGAAAAATAATTTAGATTTTAACTATCGTATGGTGCATGCTTGCCTTCAAGAAAACATATTCTTTAGGAATTTCATGTTGGGAAACCTCCAAATCTATTTCCAAGAAAACTCAAGTTAAATGGATTTTTTTTTGTATAATGGTTGTGATGCATATGGATGCAGATTAATACATATGCTTTTTCCTAAATTTGAATAATTTATGTATTTTTTGGTCAACTACTTTTTTAATTAGGTTTTTATCTAGTTTTGATTCGATTTGACAGCAAAAAGAACTCAGGAACTTGAGAGGATAAATTAATATCCTCCCTAACCAAGTTCAATTTCCGCTTGTGATGTGATTTCTTTTCGTGAGGCAACTATTGATCGGTACAACAAATGTATATATTCTTGGCATATGATCTAATTATGAATATGGAAGTGTTCAAAGATCTTTTTGAGGGCATTGTAGTTATGAAAATCTAGAAGTAAAATCTTTGAACTAACACAATTTATGGAAGTGGTAAGCTGGAAGTCAAATCTGAAATAACATAATTTTGGACAGTTGATAACTTCATATGTGTGCATAAGAACTGAAATCCATGAACACAGTCACAACTCATCATATAATGCTCTAGGTTCTCCAGAATCCTAGATAGAGAAAACCAATAGACACCTTAGCTCCACCAAAGATATTTAAAAAATATATTGAAAAACATTAATTTTTGGAGTATCTTTGGTGGAGCTAAGGTTTCTCTTGGTTTTCCCTATCTAGGATTTTTGAAAGCATGGATAATTATATGATATGAAAGCAACCAAACACAAATAAAAGAGGAAGATTTACATGGAATCAGAGGTCTGAGAGCTAATTATCTTGTTTGCAATCATGGCATTACCTCAACAACAAAGAGAACCTAGATCTTGTCACTGTGAGTTTCCATGACTCCCTTTAAAATTATAAGCCCCAAGCCTCAAATGATTTTAGCTATTTCAAGGAAGAGCCCCCACTACTCTCAAGACATTTGCAATATTGGTGAAAACCAACATAAGATAACATGACAACATTAAACCATGTCTCAACATAACAAAAATGAGTTATTGAATGCAATATAAAAACATTGTTATTCTAAGAAATTAACTGACCTCTATAAGAAATTATTGGGGCTAACTCATATTCTCCACTATGATAGGGCACCTCATATTTTAAAGACCCAATTCCATTGTCCAACTTGCACCACTTTCCAGGTTACCTTTTGAAAGAAAACCACCATCCTTGTCAAGCACCTACACAGTTTCCAAGGTAATAAACAATTATACTTGACTAACAAGTTTACAGTGATATTTTTATTTTTTTAACTGTTGGAAGAAGTAATTTATCATTTGGAGCAAAACAATCACTGCATGGATGGACAAAACATAAAGAAGCACAAGAAGATCGGAATTGAAAATGTAAATCCCCAATATATCAGAATGGAAATGTAATATTTTAAAGTGCCAGTAAACACCAAGAATGAAGGTGAAATACTAGTGAGTATTATCTCAAGGACTAGTAGGAAAATGTAGAATTGTTAGATTATGTAGTCTCTTAAAGATAGAACCTTTAGGAAATAAAACAAGAAATATTAAGATTGAAGGCATATATTATCCTACAATACTATTGGCAGAGAAACTGAGAAATGAGAAAGACACTTACATTTTTGTAAATGTTCATCCTTGTTTTTTCCGACATTCATTGAGGAAAATGCAGAATGATTAGCTTAACTATGCTTAATCTAAGGAATCCTCCAATTGTCCATCTAGTGCACTTGTTGCAACCTCGTCTAACAGTAATATGGTTGGATTCTTTATGATCCTTTTTCTCCCTCCTAGTAATTGTACTCCTCTATCTCCATAGTTTGTTTTTGAACCCACAACTTCATAGTTTGTTTTGCAAACCACAGTTGGATAGTTTGTTTTGTAACCAATAGTCACATAAGAAGGCTAAACGAATGGCACATGCCCAAGAAATTTGTATTTTCTGGGTTCTTTTAAATGAGTAAATTTTAGGGCTTTGGTCCAATAATAATATAGAAAATTCTCATTTCAATCTTAAAAAATATAAAAATATAAAACTTACAGGAACTTCATAGATATCAAACTTTAATATGTTCAATTTGACAATATTAATGGTTCAAGCCAAAAACAATAGCCTCTATCGTAGGAAGGGACTAAAAACAGATCTACTAAATGGGTCTCAAATATTTTATAGATAAGAAACAAAAGAATCTCTCTTCATAACCAAATATTCATTTTGCAGTTCTCGAAACAAAATAGTAAAAATGATATATTTTATTTCTTAATATTCAACCATATTCATTCACAATTTGAATGGACATAATCAACTTTCACATCAATGTTGACATCGACATCATTAATATGTTCTTCACTTACACATTTTTTTTCTTGAAAGTCTACAACCTGTGACAAATCTGCATACTCAGGCTCATATGATGTATTATTACTCAATCCTTTTTGAAGACATGATAACGCTACATACTAGTCAGTGTCAACTGGATCTTATATACAGAATACTTGTTTAGCTTGTGATGCTAGAATAAATGGATCATCTTGCCAATGATTTTGATTTAAGAATTTCTTCATACTCACCATTGTAAAACCCAAATCACCAGTTTTGATCCCTCTCTTAATGTATACATCAATCCAATTATATTTAAACAATGTGTACTCCATAAAAAAATAGTCCAATGTAATTATTTATTCTACCACTCCATAAAATGTTGTGTTTTGAAGTACAGGGTTTGCATCTTTGGAACTTGACCTCATCATTGTTTGAGCTTCCATACACACGCCACTATTTTTGGTGGTTCTCTCATTATCTATGCTTTTTGTATGGAATCTATTACCATTGATTAGGAATCCCTTGTACTTATTCATGAATTTCTTGGGGCCACGCACTAGCCATTTAAGTGTATCAAACACCTTTCCATCTCCTTCCACTGTATAGTTTTAGGTTTTGAAATGTAGTTAGAATTCACACATTCAACCTTTGAAACAATATTTAATTTCCTACATGAAAATATTCCTATATACTGGTTTTTAAGTACGATTATAATATAAATAATATCGTTACCTGTTGTTTTAACCAACTAGTAAAATTATGGGTGTGGAGTTTCTACAATATAGCTTCATCTTTTCTTGTTTGGGTAATTGAGTTGGCAATCTCCATTATATGCATCCTAATTCAAAAATTATGGACAATACGTATGGTGGTTAATGTGTTTTGATAAAATATGAACAAAATATTTTTAAATGTCAAATATGTTAATCTATCCATGGATCTATGTTTTTTTAAACCATAAATAAACAAACAAAAAATTACAGGCCAAATATGTTAGTTACTGTATCCATGGATCAACTTCCTTTGTGTGAAATAGAACCCAACTATGGGCTTTTTCCCAACTAATTTCATCCAGTTATGAAGGAATTGGAGCAGATAATGGCTTTCCATCAAGGATAACTTCGTCAACTTCCTAATCCCACACTTCATTTCGACCATTTGTGGATCCAATAGCTTCCATACCATTCAAGTATCCTCCACAAACTTTATTGATTCCTCCATAGTATAACATTCAGCAATGCATCCTTGAGGCATATTTTTGTTCTTAACATAACTCTTATATACTTTCATGTTCATAAAAAATGAACAAAATAGAATTAAGTAATGTCAAAATCTTTCAAAAAAATTCATCTTGTTGTTGTGTTTGATAAAAAGTAAAGTTTCATGTACATAAGAATTTCCTTCATGTTAAAGCATGTCTTACTGTAAGCATCATATGTCCATACCCCTTGGTCCCATAATTCCTTTAGTTCATCTACCAAGGGTTCCAAATACACATTCATGTCATTTCTTGGTTGCTTGGGACTAGGTATTAACAATGTTAGCATACAAAGTTCCTTTTTGTGCACAACCATGGTGGAAGGTTGTATGTAACTAACACTACAGGCCAAACATTTTATATGCTTCTCAAGTCTCCAAAAGGATTAAATCCATCTACTGCCATTGCAAGTCATACATTGTGAGGTTCACTAGAAAAACTAGGCTATTTGTCATCAATAGTTTTCCATGATGGGATATCAACAGGGTGGTGTATTTGACCATCATTGCTTGCATTCTGATGATGCCACCTCATTTTTTGTGACATGTATGCAGAGCTATAATGAAAAATATTCTTTTCATTTATATAATATATTATCATGTAATAAAACTACGACAAATTGTAAAGATAATAAAATAAGGGGAAAACTTGAAAAATTATAGTGTTCAAGATCATACCTATATATTCTTTTTAGCCTTGGTGCTATGGGAAGATATCTTAACACATTGGTTGGAAAACCTTTTTTTCACCTTTTGAGATTGAGCATCCACCTTCCATCGAGATTTTCCACATGTTGGGCATTGATATTTACTTTCATAACTTCCTCGATATAAAATGCAATCATTTGGACATGCGCGTGCCATATCATAGTTTAATCCCAATGATTTTATCAACTTTTTTGCAACATATACAAAATATGGAAGTGTGTTATCTTTAGGAAGCACATATTTTGCAATTTTAACATTTGGTCAAAAATTGTATCAGACCATCCACTCTTCACTTTCATATTGTAGAATTCTACAGTGGCTAATAGTTTTGTGAAGTCAACACAAGCTCAGTACAATGCCCTCTTCGCATCTTCAATAAGCTTCTTATATTCATTTAGTTCATTTAGTAGATTTTTTGATGCCAACCCCTCATTATCAAAACTCTCACTGATGTTTTGATTGAGACCTCGATTGCCATCATTCACCATTCTATAGATATTTTTTCAGAAGAAATCACATTCGAGATTTTGGTCGACGCATTTCGAACCAGTGAGTGTGGTTCATCTTTAGGACACGATGAAGAGCCAGATCTAGGAAGAAGGTTAAATAGGGAGATAGGTCAACCTAACAGCTAGAATTCGAATATCATTCACCATTTCAAGCATTTGATCACCAATAATGGTTGCATCATCATCATCATCGTTTAGAGGTTCACTATCGTTCTTAAACAATGTTTCATTCTCGTCAACCTGATTATCATAATCATGTTCCACAACATGTTCATAGCCCTATTAATAAGAAAATTAAAATTTATGTTAATATTTTATGGTTTTTATGAAAATTAAAATCAATAGATTTGGTCAACCTATTCAAATAAGGCCCTTCACTAATATGAAATGGCTTACCAGTTGAGATGAAATATGCTCGAGAACTTCATGGGGCTCATTTTTAGAATGTTTCCTATCCTTATCAATAATAGATGGAATCTAAAGGAGACAAAGAAAAAAAATGGCGTTTGCACATATAAAAATAAGTGATATCTTTATTGTAATAAGTGACAGAGCATTGGTGCTATAAGTGATATGTTCAATTTTTTTCAATATACCTAACTGGGAATGCTCTGTCCATGCAAATACCAGAAGTTATATTATTATATTATACCATCACAAATCAAGTGCTCTCGTACTTTATCAAATGTTTGTACTTTCACTATGCCACATTTATTAAATGGAAATTTTGTGGACATCTTATTCCTTGAATGCTCCTCGAAAAACTTTAAGAATTCCTCAACCCTATCTCTATATTCTTTTAGTGTTCTACACATAACTAGTTTCAAGTCATATAAACTTTATTGAGCACAAGTTATAATGGATACATTTTTGCATATCACAATGAATAATCAAATACAAAAACTATACCTATTTTTCAATTTCATCCAATTTCTTTTGTGCATTTGATAATATGTTCCAAGCTCCTTTGAAATTTCATCTACAAAGAACTATATATGTTCTTTGATAGTATAGATAGATCACAAGTAAACTAAATATAGACGTTGTTGAAAATAATCCTAGATTTGTAAAAACAATTAGGATCCCTATATAATGACAGATCAAATGTAATATAACCTTCTAATGGTGTATTTATGTTCATGAAATCCACTGTTTTACTGGTATATGACTATAAGGGCCACATTTATTCTAGACCTACTCAAGGTTATAGTGTATTTGTGATCAGTCCTTTGGTACAATGTTGACCACTTATTAGATGAACTTGAAAATCTAGAGACAATCTAGCAAAGCCCCAAGTTAAATTGATTTTGTTTCCACACAATTGAATGGATAGTGCCCTAAATGTGTGGTTTTGAGGGAAAAGTATATGAGAATTTGATTGAAGTTGAACATTAAAAAGGAATTATTGAATTGCAGTAATGGACATGAGAGAGGAATTGCCATTCACACTTAACCTTGGACATTATGGGTTCACTTCAGGCAACAATTTATTTCCTCAAAATAAAGATACAGACATCGCTATATTTGGCACCATTGTATTAGCAATGTGTTGACGACGTTGGACCTGCCAACATGTCAAGGGATCTCCACAATAAGAAGTCCGAATTAGACCTCAGACTATTCGGTGTAGGAGTCCCAACAGTGGATCATATGGTAATGCCTTGACCGTGATTTCGCATAGAGGCAAGTAAGTTAAATTTGTTGGTAGCAAGGGTGTGACAGTTGCATCGAGCGAAGGAAGGTGCATAAGAGGTTCTAACACATGGGGCTTGAGATGAGTGTGCCCCTTGGAAACCTATGATAGCATGCAGTTAAGAAGGGAAGACATGAGCAATGATACATCATAACATGGAAGGAAAGTTACGAAGCAATCCAAAGTGATGGTGAAACCAACAACGCATTTCAGAAAGATTCATACATACATACATACACAAATAGCTATACACGGATGCATAAGCAAACCAACACATATATCATTTAGAGTAAACTAGATAGCATAGAATACAATACAACATATGCATGAAACGCATTGGCTCTTGTTATATTAAGAAGTGTAAGTTCCAGTCATACAATACATCCATGTCCAACCACTAGTTCCAATAGTGGAACATTATAGCCGCAACCGCCTGCTCCTCCAAAGAGATGTACTAGCTTTGCGAGTGGAGAAGCCAAAGCTTGTTACAATATTGTCCAAGCTCTCTCCAAGATAGTCCTATTGGAGGCTTGGTTGACCAAAATCCTATACAATGAGTTATGAGGGACTATTTATAGGAAAGGGTGGGGTGGCCCTTGACATTCCCCTTTGTGACAATTCAACTACCCTCATGACTCTTCATCTACTCTATGACTGTTACATCCAACTATCGACACTAGACTTACACATGACATGAAATTACATTACAATGCACATGTATCCATGTGAGACAAAATGGCTTGAGAAAGCCATGCTAGACATCACTCTGACTTAGAAAACCATGGAAGTCCAACTCTTCAACATCCTTGTGATGATCAACAATAACATATTGATGCGAAGATTGGTAGTCCTTGATGGTGTCCATGTGCTCCAAGGTGAAACCATTCTTGAACCTAACTCTTGCTTGCATGGCATCTCAGTACACTGTTGTGTGTGGAGCATGATTGTTCAGAGGTCTTTGTTTCAGCTGGATGTATACCCCAGGAAGTTTTGTACACCCCTCCACGCGGGGGGGTACGGGGGGGGACTTTCCCCCCCTGCGGGGGTCCGGGGGGGCCGATCCCCCCCGGCTGGGGGGTCCGGGGGCCAGCGGTCCCCCGGCGGGAGCTCGGGGGCAGTGCCCCCGAAGCTAAAAACAGATGTAAATTTGCCTTGTAAAAGTATAGTAATTTCTAGTCAATCTGAGCCGTTCATTAGGCGGATGATCTGACGGTAGAACTTATGTTTAGTTTAGGGTTTTTTGCCCTAGAAGGCGAACCCCTCTCTTTGTATGAGGGTATTGTATTTGAGGCGGCTATATAGATGTGTATTCGGTGTGTGTGAGCGAGAAACAGAGAGGTGAGACTGTGAGAGAAAACAGAGGATATTACAGCGGCTTTGCTGTAGGTTGTGTCTCTTCATTTTGCTGGATAATAGAAAGGAAGGACTGGCTGTTCGAGGTGGACGTAGCCCAAACTGGGTGAACCACGTATATCTGTGTCTCTCTTGTTTTGTGCATTTTCTGTGTTTATATTTCTGCAATATTTTATGTGTTCCATTGCTCCGTAATATATAATTTTCTAACATACACTACTCGGGATCCTCTATCCAACTCGTCTGTAAGCATGCACATCATTGTCTTTAATGTGGCTGGACTAGAAAAATACTTGTGCATGATGTCTGCATTGATGGGTAAGTCTGGGCTAGTAGCAATGTGCATCAACTCGTCAAAGTATGAATCAAGCTCTAGTTAGACCTTTGCTTTTGTCTTTGCCTGGCTGAGAGTCCCAATAGATGGGATTGCATGTGTGCGCACCACAACATCCATATTCTTGAGCAATCATGCATGGGAAGCTTGTATACTAGTGATGAATTGTGGGAGCTCTTCATAGTTCCAGATGTGACTCTGGATACGTTCCTTCATCTCAACCACACTGGCCTTCATCATCTTAGACAAGTAAAGTGGGGCTCCCTTATATCTCATCGTCCATGCTTGCATGTAGTCAACAACATCGTGCAAGTTCGTCAAGATACATGCTCTTCTAGCACATCTTTGCTGCAATCTATTGAGATGGACGACTACCTTAGGCATGGTGAAAAACTTAGAGTACAATGTTCACATAACTTTGTCAAGGGACAATACTTCATCTAGTATTTCCTTCTTCAGTTTAGCTCGGATGGGCATTATCACCAACTCTCCTCCTTTATTAGCCGTCTAAAGTTGCTTGGACATTCGCTCATTTTCAGCTATCAGAAAGTGAACACTTGATCTAGTGGCTTCAAAATACACTCTAATTTCATCAGCCGAGGTTGTTGGATGTTTGCGCACCTCAGGCATGATCACTCATTCCTCAACTTGCACAGGAGATGTATGATCATCCAGAGTCGACACACTACAAGAATGCACAAATCTATGTTGAGAATCATCAAATGAGATGTTGTGCATCTCTTCTTCCAGCTGATCTCTAAGGATCTCAGTGCCTCCTTGGTCACTTGAGACTTGCTCATCATTTGGATGCAGTGAAGCAGGTATGTTGACCTATTGGTGATAAAGCATAAGGTTGATGTCCTTCTCCGATTCCCATTGTTCCATATCCATATCGAACTATTGAAGTGCTTTCTCTATCTCATGAGCAAAGTCCTACTCCTGCAATGGTTTACCCTGTCTACTTGATTTTAGCTATTCTGATCAATCCACTACTTGTATAGGTTATTTTTCATCTGTTTTCACATGTTGCACTCCCTACTGTACCTTTTGCTATTGTGTTTCCCTCTCCTGCCTGTGCAGGTCATGTTCCTTCTGGAGTTACTCCTTCAACTAATGCAACTCCTTCTCTACTTCCTCCATTCTTCTCTTATCCCTCTTCCTTTGTACGATTCAGTTGTCATATTATTTCCTCTTCCCATCTATAGCCATAGATGCTTTCTCCACCAATGGATCTATTCAGAACTTGTAGCTTTGCTCTTCCTCCATGCGATCAACAATCTTCCTCTTGCCCTTGTCACACACTGGTATGCTTGCCTATGCTGCTAGTGCTGTTGGTGCTAGTGCTCTTCGAGATGCTGCTTCATGTTGCTTCACTAACTACTCCACAATGAAGCTGAACTATTCATTGGGTTTAGAGAAACTATGGCAATATCTCCATGGGTCCTTCTCGACTTAATGAAATGCCCCATGGATATAGTTTAATTGTACTCTCATGCAGTGATATTTCACAATATTTCATTTGTCCCTCATGGTGGAATTCATTTCATTGTGTAAACTTCAAAGAAAGAGAAAAAATCGTGTTTTTAAGGGAGATTGAACAAAAGAGAAAGAAAACGCAAAATTTAGTGAAAATCTACCTGGTGCTACGCATTGGGAGTCTGGCACTGCACATTAGGGAGGCGTTATGCATCAGAGCCAAACTTCCTTTAGAAAAATACAAGGGCGTTGCGCATTAGGGAGGCGTTGCGCATTGGGTTCAGGGTGCTGCGCATTGACCTGTGAGGCTCCAAAACCACCAAATTTCATCTCCAACCACCCTAATTGCTGCATTTTCCTTCTAAACAAGTAAGTACACTCACTATTGAGCTTAGATAGGGTTTTCATGCTTGAAATATGTTTTCTTCCTCCTAAGACTCAAACCCTAGTTTGTCTTTCTATCTTATTTTTCACCATTGCAAACTCTTGTTCCTTGTCTCAATATTCCCATTTTCACTTGCCCTAAACCTACCCTTTAATCCTATGTCACTTCACTCATATTCCGTTCCCCCATTTCCCTATTAAAATTATCCCCTTTATCAAACCCTAAACTCCCTCACATCAAGCCTTGGCTCCCTTATAAACCCCACTTACCCTCTTATTTGATTCCATCACTATTTCCCTTTTATAAATCTCTTCATACTCATATTTCCCTAACCTAATTATCCACCATTCATCAAACCATCCCAATAGAGACAAACGTGGAGAGGGACAATTACTATGATTATGAGGAGGACACACAAAGTGACAGCTCTAGGGAAAGGATTTTGCAGCAGAGAAAACCTCACAAAGGTGGCAAGATTATCAGGGAGGAACCTATCAGCATGAGTCAACTACTTGCTTGCCCATTAGCCACCACATGCTTTAGATATCAGTCATGTTTTGAGTTTTGTGAGATGGTTGAGAGAGTTAAACTAGCGAGATTGTTTGGGAAAAACATGGACAACAATGTCGTACATATTGCTGGGGTAACATTCACTCTATCATCCACCATCATTGCAGACACCACAAGAATCCTATATGTAGGAGAGAAATGGAATAAGAGACAACATATCAACAGGGAACATTATGAGCCTTACATCAAGGCTAAGTATCATGGCATAATCAATAGAGTGTTCCCTTTCAAATTTTTGGAGGACCAGTACGCTCCACTCATGAAACTCATGATCAAGTATTTTACTTGTGAGGGTAGGTTTTCCAGACTTTATGCTTACCATATCAAATTTCTCATGTATTTCACTAGAGTAATAATGATAAGTAATCCTTATTTCATATGTAAAAACATAGAGAGGATGACAGTGATTGTAAAGAGGAAACCCTATCCATAGTAGCTCAACAGTATTTACCATTTCTCTATCATCAAAATTATTATTTTACATAAGCTCAATCAGTTGGGAATGCCATGGGAAACCTTCATTTCCCATGAGATATTCAAGGGGCCTCAAATATTTTCATCAATTCCCCAAGAGGAAGGTGAGCCTTCAGGACAGAAAAAGGTACAAGAAACTGAAACTTTGGGGGTCCCTGTGTTTGTTACCTATGAAAGAGGCACTAAGATGCTCTTTGCAGCTACCAAGTGAGTACTGTCTCCACAAGGAGTGGAAGGGGCTTTACCTTCATCTTCAACTAAATAGTTCCAAGTTGGGTAGGATAGCAAGGGCAAAGGTAAGGAAAAGATGCATGAGAGTGATGGAAAAGAGAGAGATTTTGATATTGTTGGCCATGAGGAGACACAAGGAGTAGATGTCATTGACTTGGATGCTCAGGATCCAAGAATGAGACATGATCATCAAGGAGCAAGAGGATGAGATAAAAGCCATGATGGTTAGTTTAGAGAGGGATAAATGGGTAATCAAATACCTTGACCAGGAAAACAAACAGTTGACCGACAAACAATACCTCATGGAGTTACAAATAATCAAAGAGAACTGGCAAGAGGCAAAGAAGGCAAAGGTCAAGATGACCTCCATTGAGCAAGAAATTGAGAATGACCAAGAAAATTGCTTAGAGAGGGTGAAGATTTACCTTGAGTAGTTACTAGAGAAGGCCACTAAAGAAAAGAAAATGCTTCGCCACATGGCCTATCATTATTTGACTCGGAATAGGATATGCAACATAAGGATTAAGCAACTTAAGGCAAGATTAAGGAGGGTCTTAAAAGGAAAAAAGAAGGATGATAAGCTCAAAATTTTGGTTGATGTTACTCCATCCCAAAAAAGTAACCCATGAAGCAACTTCGAGCCAAAACTAGGCAAATTTTGAAACAATTTTGTCAATTTCAAATTTTTGAATTATGCAACACAGAAAATTTTGGTTGATGCACAGTGCCACCAACGCTGTGCATTGGATTGGCATACCTATGTTCAAAATGGCCTGTAGTTCTAGATTCAACATCAAAGGTACATCAATCACTGAAATTTGCATCTCATTTGGAGCAAAAATAGCTCTCCTAAAGGGAAAAAGCCACTCAAAAAGTGCCCTCTTTGCCACTTTTTTCACCCACAGGAAGCAGTATTGGAAGACGTCATTTTTGAAGGGGGAAATGACCTCCAAATAAGGAAATTCAAGATGTTTTAGAAACTAGATAGACAGAGCTTTCTAACAAGCTATATTGGGCCTGATTTGGTGGAGAGGAAGCCTCCAAAATAATTCTTGAAACAACGTTTCAGATTGGGTTGATGACGCTACGCATTGGGCAGGTTTTGTAGATTTTGCTTAAAACTCAAAATTTCTTTCAGTTTGACTACCAGTTGACTTTTTCTCTTCTCCTTGTATATTTGTGATGGTAAATGATGTAATATGATGTAAACTTGATGAAAAATGACTTGAGGGGGTAGATACATCAGTTACAAGTGGTTTGGAAGTGAATGTATCAGTTTCCTTGGTTTTAGAGGCAAGTTGTTCCACTGTGTATTTTCTTGTTCCTAGTTTAGATGTGGTTGAAACAGCTCTTGATCTCTTGGATTCGACCCTTGATGGCTGGCTGAGGTGGTTTTCTTGCCTATATTATGTAATTTCTTAGTCATTTGTAAATGTTGGACTCTTGTGGATGCTTTGAGCTTCACTGTACATCACTTTTGCAGTTTGGCAAGGAAATAAACCAAAGTTTTGCAGCTATTTTTTGGGATTTTTGTGGTAAAGTGTCCAGGCATTGTTTCTTCCTTTGTTATTTAGTTTCTCTTATGTTTTATATGTACCAGCATCTATTTCCTTCTTCTTAACTAAATGAATCAAGTTAGATAGGTGGAATCCATTGACATCAGTGCTCTGCCTTTGGAACACATTTAGTTTTTGATGTTTTTAGTTGTTTGAAGAGGATTCATGAACTTTGCATGCCCTCCTCAACTCCTCATCAGTCTTATACTTACCATCACACTAAATTCCAAGTGCCAAAACACCTACCTACCTCGCCCCATATAACACCCTGCAATTTTGATTTGATTTCCCGGACCTAAGCTGCCTGCTCCATTTGATCCAGCAACCAAACCTTCAAAATCAACTCAAAAAACCTAGAGCTACTATACCTAGCCTAAAATTTATATTCAATTCAGTCATCTCCACCAAGAGTGATAAGGCGAGAGCCTTCTCCCGACCTGGTAGGGCTAGCTACTAGGTTAAGCATGGTTTGTGGTTATCCTAGGATTGCCTCCCTTCAACCTGAGGTCGATCTAGGCTCTAACATACCCAATTCTTCAAAATATATCTAGATTTGGCATTGCTACAAGGTAGACTGAAAGGAGTCATCATGATAGTCACGAGCTTCGACATCTAATACCTCTCATCATAATATTGTGCCCAGAAGGTGGAAAGCTTCATCCCACTAACACTGCTTAGAGTCACTGTCTTAGTATTAGTGTGCGAGACGATCCATTGTATCATGTTTGTGCATGGGAATGCAATGTATCTACATGCAATATGGTACAAGCCAGAATTGTGAATGTTCACAGACACCTAATAGTCTTTGAGATCTTCTGCAAAAGTTTTTGCAAATTCTTCATTGACCTCTTTCCATTTCAGCTTGATGTCCTTGTCTAGAAGCAAATTGGTGTCTTCACCGATTGGTAGACATGCGGACAACTACACAATTGCTACTCCAGTTGCACTTCCATTAGTGTCCTTTGATTTTTATCTCTTTGAGGCCATTGATCCTATATTGCCAAGAGGCAGATGAACACCTAAACAATCTAGAGACAAAGCAACATGCATGGCAATAAATCTGACAGTGAAAACCAAAGCAAATTTGAGGAATGACTTAACACATACTTGGGGAATGATAGGCAAAGATTGCAAAATTTCTTCTTGGAGACTAGGTGACAGGCTGCCAGAACTATGCAAAAGGTAGTCTGGGTTGTTTGGGAGGCAAGACTAGGTGCTGGATTTGCGCAATGTGTAATCAAGGCCAACTGCGGAATGCTGGGATAACACAATGCATAATTCCAGTTGGCAATGACTACAAGCTTAGCAACTCCATTGCGCAATTTACTGGGCCAATAGTCACTATCCGTCAGAAATGCGCAAAAAATTCTTGTACGCTAGTGTCTTGGTAGAAATGCACATTTCTAGAGAGGAAGACAAAGTCTTCATTCTCCAGATTGCATAATGATGTTTGAGTGAGTCAGAGTCTAGGCCAAGGCTGCCTAGACCCACCGATGGGTGATTCAAAGAAAGTATGAAAGTGAATGCATGGTGAAATTAAGTGAAAGCATAAGTGATTGATCGTTCATGCAAGCATTGAATGAAAGATTCAATAAATAGATCAACATGCATGTGGGTGAAGCAAGTTGCCAAATCGACGACCGTTCGTGCAAAACAGTTTCATGCATGCGACATTAGTGAGATAATAACAAAAACTAAAACGATGCTAGTACAAGATAGTATGCATGTAAATGAAAGAAAGGGTTCAAAGAAATAAAGAAAACAACATTCGCACAAGTGAAAACACAAAAAGCGACAGAAATGTTGAAAAGGACAAGTTGAGACCACTTACTTGTGAATAACTTAGCAGGATCTGTCAATGAGTCCTAGATGTGATGTGGGATGTCAAAGGTCCAAGACCGATGTGAAAGAGTGAGCTTTGATGCATTGAATAAATAAGTTTGAGCTCATGAAGTGCATGCCACAAATCTAGGAAAAAGTGACACTTGGAGGAAAGTTTCTAAGATGAAACTTTGTATGTAACCTATGGCTACTAAAAATAGCTCCCTGAATCAAGTGATGCTTTTTGCATGTTGTGTTTTGTTATTCCAGGAAAAGGAAATTCATGTGTTCAGGTCAAGCTTCCTTGGTATCGGGTGGGACTGGTCAACCCAATTGCTCATGCATGAGTCTGCTCGACTGCTGGGAGAAAATGTGCATTTTTGGATGGGAGCTAGGCTGGCTTCCCAGGAGATTTGCACAATTTATGGGCAGAACAGTTGATTGCTACCCAGGATTACACAATTCCTAGGCTGAGAAAGCCTACTAGGAAGGATTACATAGTTTTCTGCGTGAAGCGTGACTGGCAGGATTGCACAATTCTAGAGCCCACCAGGCTTCCAGATAGAATTGTGAAATTTCTAGAGGGAAGGTCGGTTGCCCTCTAGAATTGCGCAATTTCTTGGTGAAGCTGCTCAGCCTGCAGCTAGACCAAGTATAGGTGATTTGTCTATGAGGGGAATGCATCAAGCTTTGATCGACATGTTATATTTGTGCAAGAAAAACACTTAATCTTATGTACTTGGTGAAGCAAGACAAGGTGCTGTCAAAACTTGGTAGAGAGGCTCCAAAATGAAGCTATGACAAAATTTTGGGGGGTGGTTGTAGCCACTACAACACTTGGTGACATAGTGGTAAAACTCCAACTCTTTGAATGGACCTTGTTCATGAAAAGCAAGTCTAACACCTTCGGAAGTATTGTTCAATTCTCAGTTCGTCTTGGTTTCACACTAGCTCAATTCTAAGATGTAGCATCTGCCAAGCTCTTGGTTGATTGACACACATTCTAAGCCAAGGCAATGTAGATGTTTCGATCTAGGTTGAGGGGTATATTGGTGCACAAGTAGTTTAAATTCTAAGAGTCTTAGTTTCATGTCTGGTGTTGCTCCGCTGCCAGCAAGCCTGGACAGTACCCCGACAGAGTCAGATAGGAACAAAAGCATGGCTTTGCTGCCAATGAGCTTGGTCAGTGCCTCGGCAGAGTTACTTACATCACCTCCCTGTGCAAGAAGCCTTTCTCTTCTTTCGCCTTATTCATTTTTCATTTGAATTTTCTCACTTTTCACTTTTTTATTTTTTGTATTTTTAGCTGTGCATAGTACTTATTAATTTAAGAGGTGGAAGAGGGATCCCAACTTATTGAGATTAGAAGAGGTTGTTCCAACAAAGAAGTAGTTCATTATACCTCTGATGTGCCTGTTATGGTTTTCCCCCTCACCTTACTCTACTTGACTGAGCTGACAAGGGTTAACCCAAAAACAACCAACTAGAGTAGGTGACACTAGTGCCCAAGAGTTGTTTTTTCACCAAGGTTCACTTTGAACAGGATGTATTTTCCTTCAACATATCATGCAATAAAAGTAACAAGTTCTTCATACATAGGCAATATGATAGATAACCAAGGAATTATAGTTGCGCAAGGCATCTTGTATTTTACCCAGCTTGTTTCAAGAGTCATACATGGTTTCATGTGAAACTAACCTACGAACAAAACCAGAAAACTAACAAACAACAAAGCAAAGAAAAAGTAGAATCGAATGCGAAAGAAAAGTAAGCAAACAAGGAGGCAAACAAGCAAGTGAACAAAGTGAATAAGAAAACAAGCATGCAAGCAAACCAACTGAAAGCAAACACTACTACTCATAAGCTAATAGTGCATGGGCCTGATGTGAAGTGATATTTGCAATGAAACCCCCTTTCATTGGTTGACCCATGTTGGTGAAGGCTTGGTCCATGAGCAACAGAGTTGTGCGAACCAGCAAGAAAGAACGATATAATAATGACAACAACCACACTTCATGTTTTAAAGTGCCCACCGAACACGATTGAGAACGAGTGCATGACAAGCAGTCCATAGACTTATCATGGTGTTATGTGACATTGCGTGCAGTTTGGAAGCATATGCACACTCTTGACTATGACATGCAAGCAAATGAAAGAAGAAAAGACAACTTGCATAGTGCACGTGTGCTTGCAATGTAATATTCCTCCAATGCATGAGTGATAGGATTATGTAGTTCGAGTTGAGGAATTATGATCTATGTGTGAGATTGATCTTCAACGCATATATATGAGTGATGAGTAGCCTTGGTTGATTGAATAGTCTCCTGATCAGAAGTGAGACTAACCCCAAGAGAGCGAGGGCTTGACATAACCATCAGCTTGGGCTGAAGTGTTGGGTTCCTATAATACTAGTGATTACCCCATTACTATTGTAGTTGTACCCCTTATTAATATTGTTGTGCCCCTATTGTCCCCATAT